>VXBI01000545.1:264292-308250 GCA_013397375.1 Toxostoma redivivum
TATTTTCCCTGACGAGTCAGAACCTTAGTTTTAAAAAAAATATATCTCTGCTTTCACACCTCATTTGCCATATTCACCACTGGGCCACCGTTCACCAGAAGGGCCTGATGTAAGGAGGTCAGTAAGAAGCTATTAGCAGAGTCCCCTCCTGAGATTTCTTTGGTCTTATTGAGGTGGAAGTTAGCATGACAGTACTGCAAATAACTCAGTTGTAAGTTTTTTAACAGTTAGCACAGATTTCCCCATAGTGTTTGTCACTTTAGAAAATTGTTCCTGGAAATGAAGTCCTGAAAGCTGGCTTTGACAGAGTCCCTTCTTAGAGTTGAAGAGCACAGGAAAATGTGTCGCTCTCCCTGCAGACCAGAGGTATTTTTTGTAATCTATGGTAATATTTTGGAGTGTTACGTATTTTCTTATGGACTAAAGGTGGGGAAAATATTGAAATCATACTATGGGGTAATATTCAAGACAGATACTTTTCTACCGTTGAAAAAGCAGTATTAAGTACAACGATTTTGTAGTTGAGAGAATATTTTATTAAAGTATGGGAAAAAAATGAAGTAATGCTTTTAATACATTGTACTTTGTCTCAAGAAGATATGCAAATATGTTAAGTACATTTCTGAGACTTCTGTAGACTGACAGCTCCCTGCAGAGGACAGACTGAATAGGGTATTCATTGCCACATTGCACAGTGCAAGAAATTCCAAAAACAAGACTAAAACTTGCAGAGATATTTTTAAAAAAGAATGGAAGCAATTTTTCCAGTATTTGATCTAAACTGGAAAGTAGAATCAAACTCATCCCCTTGTCTCTCCTACCAAACTTTACCAATTTTAAATCTAGGCCTAAACTTACCACAAACCTTGGGGAATTTAGAGTAAATTAGTATTAATTTTATCTGTCTAGACACTAACTCTTTTGATTGCTCTGTTGTGTGTCTTGTTGAATACTTGAACATATGTAATTAAAATGTAAAGTAATTAACAAGGATTGCTTGAAAAAGAATTATTTAAATATGCACTTTGTAATCAATTTTGACCCAGATCTTACAAAGAGCTTCATCTGTAGAAGAAGCAAAAACTTTTAAAGTGTCCAGCTGACCTCTCTAAACTACAAATTCATTTTCAAAGTTGATATAATATCTGTATGCATTTAACCTGAGAGTATGTAAAAAAAGAGTAACAAAAGATTGCTCTTTGTTAAGACACCTTTTCAGCAATAATAATTCCAAACACACTGAATCAATGGGTTTCCACATTTATTATAGCTAATTTTGGTTTCATTAAAAGTGCTAAAAACCAATTTTATTAGTGCCCCTGGAGATATTCAGTAGCATTTCACAGTGTTTGAACCCTTTATGAACTACAGTTTTTTATTACTGCCAAATATTTAATCAAAGAAGCACAACACAGAATATACACAGTATTTTAATAGAGATTGCAAAATGCAGTTTCAGAAAGCCATTTTACTCACAGAGACACTTACACTGTCTCTCAGTGTGACTAAAAGAAGTGCCTAGACAGAACATCGATTTGAAGTTATTCTTGCATTTAATTATTCAGAGGGAAAACATTTAAATTATTTTAGATATTGTATTTTTACGCTTTGGAGCAACAAAACCCAAACCTCAAACCTCTGTTATGTAGATTGAAATAATCTAATACTTTAATTTTTTTTCCAGTAAAAATTAAAAGATTTCCTCTTCAATTTGCTCTTTAGCATTTTTAATTTTTTTTTTTTTTTGAGAAAAGGCTTAAAAAGGGGTGTAAATTTTGGGAAGACACAGCCCTGATAAGGATTTGCTGCTGATCAACAAATCCATGCCTACCAAAGTTAGAGAGTTATTATGGATGCTTTAGTGTTTTCTTACAGATCACCCTGATTCTCAGTGATGAGCATAGAGATGTTTCTCTCCTGGATAATATTTAAATTTTCAGTGCCATTGTCCCTTTCTATAAAATATGTGTTTCACAGACATACCATGAGAGCAGTATCTCCTGGCTGGGAACCTCATGCATGCTTGTGGCATGGCTAGAACACCATCTCCACAGATGAGTATGGATGGTGTAGGAAAGGGTGGAAAAATTAAGCAACAACAAGCAGTACAGTGAAATATGTAAAAGAAGAGTAGTTGCAGGCTATTGCTTTTCTATTAACTGTCATCAACATGGTGAAGGCAAAAAATTAATTGGTCATAATGTAGGCAGATCCAAAGGCTGTGGTAGGACTAATGAGTGAAGAAATACAATGACAATGGCATAGAGATAATTTGTGTATCTCCAGCAAGGGTTCTAATTTGTGTGAGTCTAATGTATTCCATTTGTATGGAATTTGTGTTGAATGTGGAATTTTATATTTGAGAGAATTTGTGTAACAAGTATATGGTGTAACTGCATTCAGTAATTGTGGGAGAGTGCAGTAAATTCCAAGACAGCACATGGAACTTGTCTTTATGTAGCACTTACAGGTCACCAAGTGTTCACAGGCAGAACTCTACTGGGCTGATAAGAAAATTGCAATTTAACAATGTATGAAATACTATGAAAATAATAAAAGCATGAAGAGAATCTGTAACTTTATAAAATGTTTATGTGAGTAAGAGCCAGATCTGCAGAACAAAAGATTGAGTTGCAGCTGGACTTTACAAATCATAGAGATGGACCTGGAATTTCACATTCATTCCAGTGATTCTGCTTGCCTGCTGTTTGAAGCATGGATCCCTGCCATTCTAATTTGGCATCCTGAAGAGCTGAAGGAACAACCAGTGGTTGTTTGGCATACATATGTTTCTACCCCTTACCTCTATTCATGTGCACTTTCCCACTGTACATTTTGCCCGTTAGTGCCCATAGTTTCTAGGGTTTGCTCTAAGAGGGGAGCAAATAACAGAGGAACAAAAGAAATTCTCATTAGACCCATATAACTTAGAGATGAAGAAAGTAGCCTTTCAAATTTTTAATAGCCCAACACTATTTTGAATAAGCTAGCATCTCTGAATACTTTTCCTATTAGACATTGTGTTTTATATGTGCCTTATTCAATTGTTTTGACACAAGAAACTGGAACTTCCCAGTAGGATATGTTAATTAAAAATGCATTAGAGCTAACTGGGGAGAGTTCCATCCTCGTAGCCCCAAGAGTTTAATACTTAATGAGGAGGCTGACTCCCTACACAGTTTTCTCATGGATCCTCAATAGTGTTCCAAAGGAGCAATACAAGATTTTAAACATTTACTCTTTTCCTTAACATTCCCCATTTCTTGAAACCATTTTCTTTTCCTACTACTTTTATTCAAGGTTTATTAGTAATTATAATTATGATAAAAGCAAAGGACAATATATTTTAACTTTTTATAAGTTTTAGTATACCTTTGTAGAAAATATAATTATCTTTAAAGCAACTCAGTATCTTTAAATTAATTTTGTGGTTTTTAATCATATGTTATCAGTTTTATAGGAAATTTAGTGGCTTTGTGGCATATGGAAAAGCAATTCTCATATTTAACAGTTTATAATTAATTCAGTAAACTCACATATGTCTATTTGGGAATTGTTTATATACAACTGATACAATCCCTACATATATAGGTATGATTTGGGAACAGTCTGTCACATAATTTTGATTTGCGGATATTCACAGATTGTTAACAATATGGATTACTGGAACAGAATTTGAAATGTGTGTTTTATATTAGTAATTTTTATTATATCATACTAGTCATACAATTAGTAATGTAAAAAAAAGACATTTCAAATTCAGTGATGAAGGAACCTTTCTATTTTAGTCACAATTTAGAAATCATTATGCTAAATTTTTGTTTTTCACATGTTTTATGTGATTATGACTAAACATATTGTAATAGTTATCCAAGAATTTATTGTGGATATTTTGTTGGGGGGAAAAAAGCAATTATTGGGTTTTGGTATTTCATAAATTCTCTTCTATTTCTCCTTAACTAATGACTGTTTCACTTTTAAAAGTGCAGCAGATGCCACTGTCTGATTTTGTTCCTAGTGTATATAGAAATTTAAATGAGTTGAAGTCAAAGATAATCCCATTTTCTGCTCAGATTCCAGGCATCTACAATTCACCATTGAGAAAATCCCCAGACCCCATGGAACTGCTGCTACGGAAGTCAAAGCCACTGACCCACAGAAAGCAGAAAATGGAGAGTTCCTTTGCCGATGAGCTCTATGACTGGCCAACTTGTAAAAAGCCTCCAGCTTTTGTCACAGCACTGCCTCTGCTACCTGCTGACAGACAGAAACCTCAGGTAACATTTTCCAGTAACTCTGAGGCAGCTTTTGCTCACATCTTTTATCACAGATTATCACAGAATATCTGGAGTTGGATCACCAGGTCTGAAAATCCCTTTTGTGAATTTTTAAAAAATATAAATCTAGTGCTCGCTTTGAAGATATAAAGTCTTTGACACAGATTTGACTTAAATATAAAGAAATCTAGGTGCTATGTAGAAACAGTGAAATATGATTCTTTATAAGTTGTTTTTTGTCCCTTGGGAAGAAAATGTAATTTATGATATTTCGAAGGTGATATGACCTGATGTAATGAGTATCAATATTATGATTCATTAGAGTTGGAATTCTTAATTTCCAATCTTAAATAATTTTTTTTTTAAAGGAGAAATAAAAAGTGATAAGAAAAATTAAGCAGTTATTGTGCTATAACTTTGTCCTCAGTTTGCAATTGTTTGCCATATGAAGACTGAGACATTCTCTCAGTTCAGAATAGTTCCTGCTCGCTTGTGTCCACTAGGTGTGTGTCAGCTTTAATGACAAAGATTTCTGCATGTTGTGCTCCATCACAGCCAAGTTGCTCATCTTCCATTCTTAGCTGTCATGATCTCAATTTTAACTTCAGTTGATGTCACCCTGTGTGCAGGTAGATTGTTTTTCTTTTCTGTACAGTAGTGGATATCCGTGAGGTAACGCATCAAAATGAATGTCTGACAGGATGGCAAAACAGCTTTTGCCACCTTATTATCACAACCTGCTGGGAATGTGACCAATATATACAGCAGAAAAACTTTTGAGACCTTTGTGTTCCTCACTTGATGATGGGATGATGACATGTAGCTTTTGCCAGTAGGTGCCTGATACAACTACTTTTGGAATAGAAATATTCTTTCTTTCCCTCTATTCTGAAGTATTTTTCAGTTTGCTCAATGTACTGAATCTTCTATTTAGCTCCCACATAAACTTTCCATGCTAGTTTCACTGAGTGACACAACATCTTCCAAACCTCTGACACTTTTCCTTTCTGTAATCCATTCTGTATTTAAACTTCCTTATCTGTATATTGCTTAGAAAGAAAATGTTTCTAAATGAGTCCTTCTTAGCAACTTTCAGTGAAACTATCACCTCTCTGCAAAAATGTAACCACTTAAGCAATAAGCAATATATATATTGTTAATGGTGTTTTACTCCTCTGAATCAATATCACTCTCTACAACTCTCTGAAAGGAGGTTGTAAGCCTGGTGGGGGTTGGTCCCTTTTCCCAGGCCACCAGTCACAGGACAAGAGGACATAACATCAAACTGCCAGGGAAGGTTCAGGCTGGACATCAGGAAGAATTTCTTCAGTTAAAGGTGGTCAGGAATTAAAAAAGGCTGACCAAGGAGCTGGTGGAGTTACCATCCCCAGCACATGGCACTTAGTGCTGTGGTTTAGTTTGACAAGGTGGTGTTTGGTCAAAGATTGGACTCAATGGTCTTGGAGGTCTGTTCCAATCTTTATGGTTCTATGATTCTAAGAAGGTGCTGGCCTGTGGGAATACCTCTGGAGAAGCAGAGGTGAACCCACTGCTTATAACAGTAAGAATCAAATTCAGAATCTCCAGGTTTGTCCTTCCTTCCTTGTGTTCCCCCTACCTTGACTGCTTGAGATTCCTCATAGAATGACCTCATTGACTCACAATAGAATTGAGACAAAGTGTGAGCCAACAAACAGTTTGGGTGATCAGGGAATTTGAAGTTGACATAAACATGACATTATAGCTTTACCTTCTGGGACCAAGGGAGCTATGATAGTCCTTGAGCAGGATGTGACTGGTTGCATCGTCTCTCAGGAAAGAGGAAAGATTTTGCCTTGTGAACATGGTACAGGAATCAGACTTTTAAATAATTAGGGAACTCACAGTTCTTCCATTGTTAAAGTGCTCTTGCAAAACTGCTTTACTGTATACAAAGTATCTTGCAAGCTTCTGTTTGGATTTGGAATATTTTATAGACCTTTCTAAGTTCAGACGCACGCACAGCAGTCATGCACAGATAGCCTTTTAGAACAAACCAGAAGAGTTCTGTTTATTTTCTGCACCTCAAAGAGGGAATTTACTATATAATACTTTAATCCTTTCAGCACCCTGGGATGTACACTGTGGGGTAAATTTTCAAAGCACAGCGCGTGGATTTAGCTGCCCGACTCTTATTGATGTTAATGGGAGTCACACGGCTAAATCCCTGCACAACACTTTGACAATTTAGGGTTGTATGTCTAAGAAAAGGACACTGGTTTGAGCTGATGAAACAGCTGGAAATGAAAACCCATCAGAACACATCATCCTGAAAGTTGTCTGGTGTGACAATAAGAAATTTAATTACTAGATATGTTTGTGTCCTCGTTCTTTGTGGTAACACTTTTTGGCACCAAGCTTCTTTTTTTAATACCTGCCTGGCTTACTGTAAACCACTTGTTACTTTCTTTCAGGTATCTAAAATTTTTGTTGCCTGTAGGTTTGGATACCTTATATGAGAATGTCAATTATATATGTTTAAAAGAAAAAAAAATTAACTATCTTTCAGCTTTCTCTTAGAGAAATGGGTATTTAAAATTTAATAGGTAAGGTCTGTGTGTGTAAGATAGTGTATTTAAAAGAAAGGTTTTAATGATGCTTCTGCATCACTTAGATCTATCATTTTTATTACTGAGTTAACTAGAATTATAGTTTGATAGAAACACGGATAATGCTAAAATTAGTAATCTATTCATTAAAAGGCATTAATAACAGAATGCACATTACCATTTAGATCTTTTGCATGCTGTTATCTGTTTTGGAATGGGGACAGTGAGGAATGCATAATTTCATACAGATCATATTTTTTTATCATGAGTTTCTGATGTTATCATAAAGTAGTAAGAATGCTGATTTGCTAACCTTTATTTGGCAAACCAGTTGGTATCAAGAAGATTTATGCTACTCAGTACAAATTCCAAACATAGAGCATAGAGTTGTGTGAGTTTACTTCGGGGAAAAAACTGTTGGTTGACTCCTACCCCTCTTTTCCCAGCCTGACCTCCCCGTAAAGATTTCCATTTTGAAGCAGGATGCCTGAAATGCTTGCAAGCATTGTCAATTTGAAAACGTTTTTAAGCACCAATCTACCAGAGTTTTCACAAGTCTTAGTCTTGTACAATGGAAATAGATACATGGACTTTTTAGAGGTCTTCATTTAAGATACATTCCTGAGGTCCCTATTACTAAGTAAATTTCTTCAAATACATGATTCAGAGGAACAGAAAAATCTCCAGGGAATGTTTAGAATTATCTCAGTGTTCTAATATACATACTCTACTTCCATTAGTGATGTTACAGCCCTGTTTTGAGGGACCTTGGCTTAGCTACATCCTTTTCCCCTCTCCTTCTATTAGTAGTTGCAATTTTACTTGAACTATGGACAGTTTTTTTTCTTTTTCTACCTCCTACTTAGGTCTCAGAAATTAAAGATGGAGAATATCCCTTGCTTGGATATCTGATTTGGCCCTTATCCTTGAGGAATATGAGTCAATATTTTACAGTGAAGAAATAATACAATATTCTGAAAGACTATTTTTACAAGAAAAAATACTTTTCTTGGTATTATTTGGTAATAGTAGTTTTATTTCTTTCTTGCTCCATATATCCACTTAATGCAAACAACTTGTAACAGAATGTTCATTTTTTATTATAAATTTTAAACTTTTTTATAACTTGATCATCAAGTTAGGTATCACTAGAACACTACTGATGAGTTTTATGTCCTGTTCTAATACTGATTATTCTCTCATGGGCAGTGGCACTTTTAATTCTGTTTTAAGACTTTTGTGTTTTTTTAAAATGAACATATTTTTTATGCAGACTTAGAAAACAGAAGCAAGAAAATACCTGCAAGAAGTGTAAATAGTATGTTCATTTGCTTACTGGGACCCTTAAAATATCTTCAAATCTTGGTGCTGTGCCTTTAAAAAGTAAAGTTCCAATAAAAACCCATTAACTACTTTCAAATATAGCAATCCTCCTGTCCAGCTGTGAAAAGTACTAGATGATACTTATTTGCCATTTGTGTTATTTACGGTCCATGACTTTTATGGTAACTGGTTCCTATTATTGGTTTCTATTAATGTAAAACATAAGTGAACATAAATGAGGCGTGAATCATTTCTTTTTATTAGCCCCACAGTCTTCACTCAGTGCTTGCAGTAACTCCAGCTGTGACTTGTTAGTGATAACCTATTTAAAGAAGGATATCTTTAAGAATAAAGGCTGTGATTAGGATTCTTTGTCTGTTCATAGTTCCAAAAGGTTTCACTAGTTCATTGCAAGATCAACAATGATGAAAATAAAAATTAATTTTAATACTTCTAAGTCCAGGGTTGCCATTAAACTGCCCTGAGTGGCACAGGGCACTAATTATATTCCAGGTAAATTCTTTGGGGTTAATACTAGAAGTGGGACATATAGGATATTCAGCAGCACAGGAGAGGACTTCCTGCTGCTATTTATCTCTGTTGTTAAATGGTAGATACTGATACAGTCTGTTATTAAACAATATACTCTGGGGAAAAAAAGGCATATATGTATATTTTTTAAGAATTACAAAGTTAATGTGAAAATAGACTTACCAGAAATGGACTATATGCCCATAGTACTGAAGTCATGCGCTTGAATTCTATTAGAAGAATTGTATCTTAAGCCACACATTAAGTTTCCTTCCAGGTAGGTTTATAGCTACATTGAGAAGAGCATGTTCTTTAAAGTTTGTTCTATGCAAAGTAAAGTACTTAAGTTTTCTGCTTAAGCAGAATTTAGATATAGTTAATGCTTGTTTTTTATTTCACCAATATTTTTTTTCTAAGTAAAAACAAAGTTTTCCTAATCAGTTCTAACAATATATTTGTTTAAAATTTTAACTATTTATTAGTAGTTAAATAAATTTGGAGTGCACTCTCTTTGAAGCTTTAGAGTATGTTATCAACCTTTATGTTATTCGTAAGTCTCTATCAAAATGAACAGCTTTAATTATTTTGGGAGAAGGGTCTTGTTGTTGCACTTCCCAAACATTCTGTGTCCTGCTCCATCAGCAATGTGCCATGAATAAAAGAGGGAAAGGAAAGAACTGTAACCCCAAAATAGAACACTTGTATTATCCTACACCTTTCAGGGGCCTTTCCGTGATCCTGCAGAAGTGTTGAGGCAGCGCTACAAGCCTTTGGAACCAACCCTGCGAGTGAGAGAATCAATGAATTCACCACCAGCCAAGGCCAGAGAGGCAACAGGAAGGGAGGAATGGAGAAGTCCCATACATGACAAGGAGTGAGTACTTCAGTTTTTCTTATATTGTTGTGAGACTGTTTTCTTTATTCCAGTGCTTTCAGAAACCTTTCATGCCTGACAAAATGAAATGTCAAACCTGACAGCTTACTAGAAGACATTTTATGTATATACTTCTAAATTCTGTGTCCTTAGATTATAAACTGCTCAGGGCAGAGACCCTATCTTGTAATTGTGTGACATGTGCCATCTATATCTATGAATGTCTAAAAGAACTTGTAATAATAATAATAATATGTGGTGCAACAGATGGCTTTAATGGGGAATAAGAAAACAAATGCAAATTCTGTCTTGCCACATGCATCTTGCCAAAGAAAAAATACTGTTTCAGTCTTCATATTCTGGGAGCTTACTGGTTATGGGAGGAAAAAATGGTGTTGTGTGCCAATGAGACTTGTTTTCTCTCCCAGAAGAGTACCACAGCTCACTTGGAAGGGGAGGGAGCATATGTTGCACGTTAGAACATGATACAAAAACTGGAATCATCTTTGGAGCAGTTTGATTTCCTAAGCCATAGCAGCTGTAATAGTGTCAGACAGGCCAGTTCTTTTCCATAATATCTCAAATACAGGCATAATCCGTCCCAAAAGATTAAGGCTTCTGTCCCAAAAGATTTAAGGCTGTTGCCAAAATATTTCCTTTTTTTGGTTTGTTTGTTGCTTTGATTTTTTTTTTTGCATGATGGACTGTTAAACACTGTTTTGTGCAATCATAATAAAAGCCTGCTAAGTCTCCTTCTCTGGCTTTGTAGTTAACTAGACAAAGAATCATGTTTTGCCCACCTTTTCCTTGAATTCACTGCTCTTGGCAATCCTTTGGCCCTTCAATACCAGAATTCAGGACAGAAGGGAATCACTTTTCCTCATGAGCAGCCTGTGATCACTAGCACATGATGTTTTGCTCTCTTTGATCTGTTTCGTGCTTTTTTATCAGCTCCATATTGCTATGTGTCAGCTTCAGGACTGGGACTTAAGAGTGCCAGAATCAGTTGTGCTTACATGGTTTAGCTTCTATGTTTTTATTGCTGGATCATTTCCCCCAATTCAATATTAATAGTATCTTTGAATGAAAATTCTATTCAAACATTGTTTTGAAATTTAAAATTATTTTATTTAGACTACTTTTCCACTTTTGGACAACATTTTTGGTTGTTATACTCCCGTTTTATATTATATACTCCAAATACACTCCCCTTTTCTATTTCTCTCTGTATTCTTTCATGTATTGGTGTGAGGAGGAAGCAGCTTAATTTTCACACCTCATCTTAAATTTGTGCTTTTTTTCTTTTCATTTTTACATCCAGTTTCTGCGGGTGAAATTTAAAAGAACCCCTCTCACTAGGTAGTAATTAATACTCTACCTCTCGTTTAAAGTGTTTTCTTCACTGCATTAGTTGTGATTGATGCATTCCAACTGAGGATAGATGATGTTCTTCATTTATAGTCATGACTACATTGCCCAGTCCTTATTTGATGAAGTTTACCTCAGACATTACTGTGTCAACACTTTCAGAAGGTCAGATGTTGCAATAAATGTTTCACTGACTCTTCAGTGAGGGAATTATGAAAATTTGGTCTTGCACAGTTTACATTTGGAGCCTCCAACTTTGCTAGATATTATTTGATGTGGGGTCTTTATTTACCTTATGGGTAAGGAAGCATTTAATGCCATCCTTAATGCACAGAAGCAATGTCCTAATAATCAATGATTCTCAGCTTCATGCACACTAAATGCAAAGCGTATTACACATTTTCAGGCTGTGATCATTCCATTTGTGCTTCTTATTCAACCAACCATGCAAGGGTCACATCTGCAACCTTGAAAAGGTGATGACAGAGCTGCAGGTCATCACCAGGACTAATGTTCACTAGTAATGCTGCAGCTGCTGTGTGGGCTGTTGGTCTCCAGGGAGGAGCCAGCAAAGGGTTACTCAGATTCTACAGTAGTTTTTTCTCAGCAGTGTCTATTATGAATTGACAAATTTCTGTTTCTTGCTATGTAATTGTGTACTTTGGGACTTTATTTCTACCTGGTAGTGCTTCCTATGCTAATTATTCTGATTTAGAAAATAAGGAGAGAATGAGCAGCAGAAGTATGTGGCATTTGTTGAGAAAGCTTGTGTTTGCATGAAATGACAGGCTGACTCCTTGATATGCATATTTCCAGGATGAGTATTGTGTGGGGTCTCTTAAGACAGAAAGATTGTTGGCATGTACCTGAAATTTTCAGCAACATTCAGAATTCTCACACACCTCTAATTATCAGGGTTCTTTAAACTGGTTGATGATAGGATGAATGTTGCAAGCTCTGAGAAAGTTCTTGCTTTTGACAAAGTGCAGAAAAAATTTGGAAAAGCAATGAGAGAGTTTGAGGCAGGCAGAAGCAGTATAAATGAAACCAAAAGAGAATATACTGTGCTTACAAAGCAACTGCTGGAATTTCCTATTCTGTAATGGAAAAGCAACTGGGTAATCCAGCCTAATAAGAATGATTCCTTTTTCTCATGTAATTGAAGCTGTTACTACCTTATTGTGCTATTTTTCATACAAATGAAGTGATTTCCCCCTCCACTTGGATTGGAATGACAATTGCATTCCTTTGGGATGGCCACTTAATATAGTGTCTAGTCTGAGACACCAACTGCTGGATCTAGCAGATTTAGATGAAGCATAAAAAGTTCTTTCCTCAGTTGTGTGCAGCAGCATGCTGGCCTAATTTTCCAGAGAACGAAAATGTAAATTATTTTCATTAACTTTGATGAAATCTGTCTCATATAATATGCCTCATACTTCAAAGAATACTATTAAATATCTTTATGAAGTCAACAAACATCAGAATGAGATGCAGTGTGGTGGTAGCAATAGTGTAAGGCTTAGGTTTCCTAATTTATTGTAGCCTTCTGGTGCGACATCAGAAACATCACCTCAGCTTCTCTCTGTGTCTGTGCTCAGTGCTGTGCTGGAGGGGCACAGCCTGGTCCTGGTCACACTGATTCACTGGTGTGCAGCAATGTTTGCACACCCTGCCTCTCCTATGCTGTGTGAATACAGCAGCACCCAGATCCTCGTGGGCTTATTTTCAGCAAGATTTTGCTTTTCTTTACAAGAGTTGAGGTGCTGCTGTGCTGCCCTGTGCTGGGCAGGACAGATACACTTGCAGAGAAATTAGTGACCTAAATAAGCTCTGTACTTGGAGAGCTTCGATGTTATGAGCTGCTTGGTATTAATGGTAAGAAAACTTAAAATGCAAGTCACTTTAAGATTTAGAATTTTTAAAAAATCTTTTAATTTCTAGAGTTATAAAATGTTTTATTGTGTTTCTGACTTAGCTGTAGTGAAAATGGCTATTACATTTTATGTCATACAAACACAACACATCTGAAAACTTTTTTCAAATTATACTTAGTTTGTCATATGCTTTGCAACTTCAGCAATTTGCATATTTTCTGGACTGTTATTGTATTATGATAAACAGGGATTATCATATATTTTCAGATAATGTTTTCTTAACAATTCAACTTCTATTTGTAACTCTTCCATTTATTTTAATTACTAGCACAGTGTGCAACATTTATTAATCAGCAGAGTCTTTTTAAGTTAAAATACTAAATTAGCTAACCCCATTAACACAGAATACTCCAAACAAGCAGTAATAGGAGAGGTAGTTACTGTGCAAATCGTATTATACATGCGGGTGCTCTAGGGCACAGTTAAGCATGATTACCCTCTTTTGATCCAGTATTCCTCTGCTTCTTCCAGCTAATTTCCACTGGAAATTTACAAAGTAGTGCCTTCATTTTTCCATCTTAATTTTTCTAATGAAGTTCTGGTACTTTATAACACTGGGGATGCAGATAATAAGTCTGTGTATAATTAAGAAGTTCCAGAATTTGCTGCAGAAGAGATCTCTTTTACTTCCTACAGGAACTAGGCTGTGCTTTTATTTGCCACTTTACATTATCGCAGACAGGCGTTAAATAAAAATGGCCAGAGGATTTTTTGATTTACTGGTGTTATAGTCAAAGTGATTGATACTTTTTCAATAAATCATGTATTTAGTATATTACCAGAAACAATGTTTATACTAATGTACCCAAGTAGACTTCTCATGGCAAAAAACCAGTGCACTAAAGATATTGTCACTAGATATTTTAAATAAAATATTCTATCTTTATTCTTGTATCTAATGCTTTGATTTTAATATACAAGCATTATAAACTAAATAATGTCTGCCCTGCTGCTGTTTCTTTGCTGTGGAAAGCCATTATGGTTCTTTCTTTGTTCCCCAAGTGAAAAGATTGGATTTGATGAAAAAAATACTTCAGGTAGAATCCAAATTTGAAAGCTTAAAATTAATGTCATGTTTTATTAAAGAAAAAAAAAGAATATAAAATATTCACAGATTCCTGATAGAGAAGTGTGGCTTGTTTAGAGCTAATTGTTCTTGGAGTTCTTCAAAGTGAGATAAAATTGTCTTATTTGAATTAAATCAAGACAACAAGGAATTGAATTGCTATTGTATAAAAACACTTCAGATAAAAATTTAACAATGTCATAGAGTAAATATTTTGCTGGCATTTTCCCCACCAAATTATAAAAATGTACAGTCCATATAAACAGGAAAGTTTGAAAAACCGCATAAGCAGTACTCTGGTTTCTAACTGTCCCCTGGCAGTGCAGCATGTGTAGCAGTCCAGCAGCTGATGTGGCAGTTCTTTCTCAGAAGCCTGGGTATGTTTTGAACCATTTCTGGGATCAGGATTGTCTGCTTACTCCACAAGACTGCTGGGATTTTGCATCTTGGGCAGGTTCGGAGAACATGCTCAAGGACCACTCTATTTTTTCTTGTCATTTAAATGTCAAGAAAGTCACTGCCTCTGTCCTGTGTCTTATTGACAAGTACCGTATAGCATTGGGATACTGCTGTCCAGCAGTCAGTGAGGGACCTGGGAAATTCTCCTTCCTGCTTGTGCTGCTGTGCTCCTCTCACACTGCCATAGACACCAGAAACCAGTTCCTGCTGCTGCCTCTATCATCTGTGCCAACCCAATTGGAAAACCTTCAGCATTTAAAAGGCCTCTTCCATCTCCTGTCAAAATAGAGAGAGAGATTGCAATAAAAGAGACAGACTAAAAGGAAGAAATGGTAGGTGAGGAATGCAGGAACAAAAAATCATGGAGGGGGAGTATAAACGTGTGAGGGGGAAAAAGGGATTAGAAAGGTAAAATTAATAATAGAAGGAAGGTCCAGGACAGGATGAGAGATAAAACAATTTTTATTTTTGTTAGCAACAAATATCTATGAAACTTAAATATCTTTGAAACTTAAATAAATACCTCTAGCAGCTGTCAGGTCCTGGTTTGGCTACTAGGCTTCTAGGTCTTTTTCAGACAATTAGGTTCAATATAGCAGGGTCCTGGCAGCAGTGCAGCTGGCCTTCATCACCAGTGACACAGCCAGCTTAGGTCCTGATCCTTCTCAGGTTATGTATGAGTAATACTGCCATTTGTAGTTTCCTATTTTTGGTTCCAACCCTTTCCCCATTTTGAATGTATTCTTTGGCATATCTCTCATTCAGGCTGATATTAAATAATTTTACATTTTTCAATATATTTATTTAGGAATGTTCACCTTCTATTAAATCATATTTTGGAAAGTCTCAGCTTATACTGACTTTGCCTTGTAGCACAATAAAAATCAATACAGAATTTAATTCTTTGATTGGTACTCCTGTCTCTGTCATGCTTACTGAAAATCCTGAAGAATTTCTGAATTTACACTTAAATCACATGGAAAAGCTGAAACTTAGGTGTAGGAATGAGTGAATGTTTTGAAATCTAAACTATTGAAATCTAAACTTGTACAGTTGATAATGAAACTCTACCATTGTCTGAATTTAATTTTCTTCTATCACTCTCTTCCGTTACTTTCAGAGCACATACTGTCATTAATTTTGAGAAAAGCTGTGTCAGGTGTATACAAAGAGCTACAGAACATAATACCATTACTGAGGTGTTTTGCATTGCTATTGCTTCTTGCTATTATTATTGTTGGGGGGGGGTATAATGACTTTTGTATTACTCCCATTAATTTGGTTACCCTACTAGAAATGGAAAAATATTGTATTCTTTTAATTACTTATTCACATCATGAAAATTCTCACATACTTTAAGCAGACACTAAATTTACAAGCATGTGGTCCTTTCTTGTAGCTAAAGCATCATCACTTGAGGGATCTGCCCCCTGACTCTAAGAACAGAACTGTAAACAGAAGGAAAAGCTTCCACTTGATACCATTATAACCTATTATATTTTTCTTCTTTAATTTAAAAGAATACACTGCTAGTTGTGTCTCAAAATGTTAATTTGGGGGTTTTTTTTGAATCATAGTAGAACCTACGTTATTCTGAGAATTTGTTTGCCAAAAAGACAAAGATTAACTTATCCACAGTTAAATCAAAACCTCTATGTAGAATTTTTTTAAGGAAAACTATAATAATTTGCTTCTACTTTCCTCAAGATTTTTAAATAATTTTGTGTATAAATTTTATGGACATGGTATTCATACTGAATTATGAATGCTATGGCTCAACTAAATTCTGTGCATATATGGGCAAATCCCAAAACTGCAAGCCTTGTCTTCTCAGCTATCCAATCCCCTGAGGAAGCCAATTTTCTTTCACGTCTGAACAAAAGAAAAATGTACTATTAAAATGCAATTCAGAAGTGATAAAAACTGCAAGTGGAGCAGCCGGCTCACAGCACCTTCGATGTATTCTCTGGGACACTGGGGCCACATTAATTTTTGTGTGTGTGTGATGTCCATCCCATGTGCAAATTAGCATTACAACTACCCTAATCTGTCTTGTGTGAGGGTGTCCTTTCCCATGGGTATACACATGCTACTATAGCTTTTTATTATTTAAAAGTCTGCTAACTCAGGGTTTTCCTTTCACTAACTTTACATGGCATTTGTTTGTGGCATGTGATAGTAGAAGTTGATATAGCTGGAAAAATTGTAAAACCATTTCTTTTTATGAGGTGGAAAGAAAGAAAAATAATTTTAAAAATCACTCAAACAGTTGTTGATAAATCAGTCAAAATAAATAATTTTCTGCATCTGTATCAGCTGAGAGATGAAGAAGGGTATTTTAATCCTCATTTTTATTAAAATTTTGTTTGCATAACTCTTATAGGGACTCTAGATTCTGAAAAGCTTTCAACTAAGAAGGAGTTCTAATTAATTACACTTCCTGTCATGGCATTTAAAAGGGATGTTTAAGATTTCTGAAACATGTATTTCTAATTTTACTGAGTAATATTTTTTCCTTCACTTCTAGAATTAAGAACATGTGTTAATTTTTTCAAAATACTAGTGATGGTAAATTTAATTCCCAGTGTTTTACTTATAGTAGAATGTGCTTGCTTGCTCTCATGACTCTCCTGGAAACTGAAATAGATGGAACTAAGATGTGTTTGTAGGGTGTCCTGCAGATCTTCTATATACAAGGGGTTTTTCACCTTCCTTTGTACAGATTACTGTGGAACCTACCCAAAAAACCTTTGGTTGTCCATGACTGTTAGGGACATCCATCTGAAAAACCCTTCCAGCAGGTATCTGGAATTTCACTGCTTGCTGGCGCTATGTAAGCAGCAAGTTCATCATCATTATAACTGAAAATGAAAGGACCTGGCTGAAAAAGATTGCTAATTAGGACATAATTATAACTTAAGAGTAAAGTACACAGTCTGTGAATTCTGAAGAAACAATTTCTCTGTTTTGTGGTTTACCAATATGCACAAGTTTAAGTTCTGTTAAATGAGAACACAGTTTATTGAGCTTTGGTTATGACATAGCAAAGGATGCCTATCTTCAGAGGTGATCTCTGTCCTCTGTGCATGGGGAGTGCCTGCCACTGGCAGCTGGCACAGGCTGCGCTGCCTGCTAGGACCTGAGGGATCAGCATGCACCTCCCAGCAAAAGGAACCCTGACCATCCTGCACATCCCACCAGTTGTTAGTGCAGATACAGACAAAGTAATAATCTACTAATGCAAGTGAACCAAGTTAGATCTTTGTGCACTAAATCTTCATTGTGTCCTGTTGAAACTCTCTATCTCTTTGCTTCAAATTTAACCTCAAAGAAGCTGCAGAAGAAATTGCAGTAATCCTTTCACAATACTGAGGGGGAATATTAAGAAGGTAGTGAAAAATATCAGGAACATGTATCCATGTCATTTCCTGCAGCACTGATTTACATCAATCCTGTGGCATCTAAAGATCCTAACTAATTTTAAAATATTTTTGAATTTCAGATTTCTGCCATTTTCTTCATATCATAAGAATGCTGAGAAGTATGAGCCATCACTTTGTAAGTCAGGCAAATATGGCCGAGAAGCTTATGGAACTAAACATTTCAGAGAAGTGTGTCCTAAGAAGTGGATAGCAAATAAGGTAAGTAACTGCAAAAATCAAGGATTTATTTACTTTTTTAGATTGCTGTTTTATTAGAACTAAGCGAATTTCAGTATGATCCAGAGATCATGCAATCCAATGGGATTCTTTCCAGCATGTTATAAAATCACGTACTTAGAGCTGTGATGGGATTTGAAATTTCCTTAACTCTGGTAAACTCAACTTGAGGAAATTCAACATCTGTTGGTCCTATAAGATCAGAATTTAAGACCCTGATGAAGTAAATCTTCAGTTATACGCATTTTGCTAAGTTTCATTCTGTTTGTATTGCCTTTTCTGATTTAAGAGAGTCTGTTTATTTACTCTTAGATATTAAGATAAACCTTCAGGAAATTATAGCAAAACCTGATTAAAACAACACAATATTTTACTACTTACATTCTTTGGAAAAATCTTAAAACTAGTGAATAGCTGTTTTTTATTTTAAGAAGACCTCGTTAAACTGTCTGCTTTGTCAGGAGCATCTCATACATGTCTGGTTTTGTAGTGCTGCAAGAGGTAATTTTCCTCAGAACATGAGTTTTTGTAGTGTTTGCATTATTTCTGTTTGTATTAGGTATCTTAATCACTTTAAAATTTGTGAGCACAAAAAGGATCATGGACTTTGGGCCTGTGCTGCACTCTCTACCAATATAGTTAGGGGACTGGAACATCTTTGGTAGGAGGAGAGGCTGAGACAGGTGGTACACTTCAGTCTGGAAAAGAGAAGGCACAGGGGAGATCTTATTAAAGTACATAAACACCTCATAAGAGCGAAGGAAGAACAGGACTCCAAACTTCTCTCAGACTCCATAGTGTCCAGTGGCAGTACAGGAGTCAGCGAACACAAGGGAAGTGCATGAAATTCCATCTGAACACAAGAAAACACTTTTTAAAGAAAAATTATTTTACTTTTTTTTGTGAGGGTGACAGAGCACTGACACAGATTTCCCAAAGAGGTTGTAGAATCTTTATCCTTGGATATATCCATGGTGTAGGCAACCTGCTCTATCTGAGGAGATGGGCTGTAGAAGGTGATCTCAAGAGGTTTCTTCCTACCTAAACAATTCTGGAATTTTGTAAGATATGACAAATTATTT
This sequence comes from Toxostoma redivivum, assembly GCA_013397375.1. Taxonomy (NCBI): domain Eukaryota; kingdom Metazoa; phylum Chordata; class Aves; order Passeriformes; family Mimidae; genus Toxostoma; species Toxostoma redivivum. Next base: position 283,457 of record VXBI01000545.1, read on the forward strand.
CTTTGAAAGCAGTTTAACCTTTGTAAATATACAGCAAGTTCCAAGGAATCTTAGTTTGAGAAGGAACATTTTTAAAAGATTTTTCCTCAAGACTTTAAAAATGAGCTCAGAGTAAAATTTTGGTATTTCAACATGCATTAATTATATCTCCTTACAAATAAAACATCAACAATCAAACAAAAATATCCAAATTTGTCTTTCAAAAGCAAGGAGTGGAAGATATGACTGGCTGAAGTCCCATAGCATAAGTATGATATATAAAAAGGACCTAAATGTCTTGTTTCTGGTACTGTAAAGACTTGGTTTTCCAGTTCTTAGAAGTTCTTGCTCAGGCTCAGAAGATCAAAAATCTAAAGGTATTTATACTGTATATCATATCACACATATATAAACTATGGGCCTAGCTAAAAAAAATTCACTTTACTTGTGATCTTGGATAGATATCAACCTGAATCTCTGGAGGTGAATAGCTGTATACATTAACCCAACATGACACAGAGCCTTCCAACCCCAATTCTAAATCAATATGAAGCTTCCATTAGGAGCCACTTACCCCAGCAGAGAGATAAGAGGAGAAAAGAGCTATTTATGACATACCTACTGCTTTAATGGGTCATTATTATCAGGAAAAAGCCCTAAAAGAACCACAAAACCTCAAGCTCCTCATGGCAATTTAATGGAAAAAGGCCTATAGGCAGGTGTGAGGTCATACCTTCCTAACTGTTAAATTTGATAGAACTCTGTGTCACTTTCGTATTTCTGAACTCTATAAAAACTTTGAATATATCAGTGCTATGAACAAAATTATCTGTTCTAATGAATCACAAGACTAAAGGGCATGTAAAAAATACTAGAGAAATGGATTTTTGCTTAATAGTTTGTCTGCTGAACACAACCCTCCTTTGAGTTTACCATAAGGTTATAGTTTTGTGGATGCAACCTCTATTACAACTTGTATAGCTGATAACACTGCCATGATCTCTATTCAGTTTCTGACAGTCTTGTGCTAAGCAAGTTGTTTGTATCGTTGCTGGTAAGACTCTGTAAATTCTTCCAAGGAGTCAAGTCAGTGGTCAGTGGATCAGTGACCCATCTGAGCTGCTGAGATATTATTTGATGTTAGCTGATATTAGCTGGCTTTTCTTAATATTAAATACAAAAAGTTGCTTTGTGTGTGTATGTGCATGTCCTAGTTGTATTTTCTTGAAGTTTTGATGTGTTTATTACTATGGAATTTAATTCAAGTCACAAAAAGGTTAGTATGTAAATTATATAATTACTTTAGAAGCAAAATGAACAACAATGAAAAATATTACCTTGTTACATTTCTTCTGGAAAATGAAAGGGTATTAGCATAGACTTCCTCTAAACAGAATAATTATGATATCTATGTGACGAAAAGTTAGTTCTTTTTTCATCTAGTTATAATCTGAAATTTTTTAACTCACTCTGTTTACATTTCAGAGAAGTTTGAGTTAAGAGAAAAAGTGTTCTGTTCTAATTCTTCATTATAAATAAGCAAGGAATGGAAATACTATGCCTTTAGTGAAACTGAATCTAGTTAGTTTACTCAGTAAATCAGTATAAAACATAAAAATGCTTACATATAAATTTTACATTATCTATCTAAATACATTGGAATGCCTTTGATAGAATTAATGTGAGAAGTTTCAATATAAAAATTTACTAGTCACTAGGAATTTAATCTGCAATGATAGGTTCCAAGGTAGATGGACAGTCAAGGGATCAAAGACACTAACTATAGTCTTTCAGCTGTCAAAACACTCACATATGTTCATATTTGCTGAGGCAGAAATGATAGCTTACAGTCTTTAATTGGTATTGGAATAAGTTTGCATATGCATTTTAGAAAACTGACTTTAATGACAGCATTTAATGTTTTCTTATTTGTAAAATTCTGGAAGTGATAGTTTAAGATGTTCCATTCTAATAGATTCTTCCCTCTGATGCCTTATTATAGGTGAATTACAGTACAACTGAATCACAGTTTCATTATTTGCACAGGCATTTTGGCCCTAAACAGGATTTTATTATCTACAAAGCATAAAAATACCCAGGACTGCAAAGAATTAATTTAGAGAACCTAAGCATATTGCACAGAACATAAAGTTGACCTTTACCGTCTACAGCTTTTGGAATGGAGTGGGATGTGGAACTCATCGTAGATTTAATGTGGCACAACGCTGTCTGCAGAAACTTGGGTGGGACTGTGACTGCCTGCCCATTGCACCCGATGATTGAATCTGCTGTCACCAGCATCCTGATAATAATGAACATTCAGCTTAACGACCGTGATTATGATTATCATAATTGATGTGCAAGTGCAGTGTGTGGGGATCATTACAGCTGAACTGTACAGCAGAGAAACATGCCTCAGTTATAGATAATTTTACTTTTATGCATTGATTGGGATAAAATATGCTTTTCGAGTTCAACAGGCCAGCTTGGTATAATTTTAGTTAGATTTCTACATGTATGAATTGATGTTTATGAGCATTCTGCAAAACAGTCATTCTAGCTGTTTGTTTTGAATTGTTTCATTCCATTAATAATGGGAAATAATGAAATAATTAGACGTTGTCTAGTTGAAACCACTTATAGAGTACTGCCAGCGTTAATCAAATATCAACTTCAAATAATTCTGATTATCATGGCCTTGCCTGGGCTAGAAAAAATAGCCCTTGTAATTAACCACCAACACAATTCTACTTTTGGTGGAGCAGTGGAAGCAGGGCTGTGGTCAACACTGCTGGCACTTTCACACTGTACTCTGTAGCCATTAGAGCAGGCAATAGTTGTTCCATACATAAATTATATCACTTCCATCTTTGTCACCAGAGGCAGAGAATTACAGGCTCAGATTCAGCCAGTGTAGATAAAGGCACAATCAACAGCTTTAGTCAATTTTGTTTAACAGTGATTGCCTTCAACTGTGATTGCATGAAGTTGCAGAAGTATTTAAATAAATCATTACATATATAACAGATAAAACAAATATGATTATATATTCCAAGCCAGAATTTATATAAAGAATGTTACAACATAAGTATAATGAAAAGTATAGTTTCATTGCTTTACTAGGCATAGATTTGGCTCTTTGTCCAAGAACTGATAGATTTTCAATCTGGGTTAATAGAGAAAGCAGAAAAAATTATTGTAGAGGGGGAAAGATTTTTTTCTGTTTGAAAATTAGTTTTATCTCTTGTAGGGCCAACACATAAAACAGTCATGTCTTTTGGATGATGTCATTATGAGGCAGACTTTTTGGTACATTATTTGTGCTTTCCCATCCCTGACTATAATGAAATTTACTTAAATTCCACCTTAACTCCATTTTTATAATCTTCCAATGATTTCACTTGAGATCATAGCTATGATCTGTGTGAAGTTTTAAATTCTTTCTTGCTCAGACTGTGACTTCATTTTTATCAAAGGAATTTGCTTGTTTTCATTTTAATTTGGAAAAAAAGATTATCCAAGAACATTTTCTAGTACAGTGTGAAACTGGCTAATGAATGTGCATCTGAACTGTCAGCTTTATTACCTTTTAAAACTTTAAAACTTAAAAAAAAAACTTTAAAAACTTTTAAAAAGGCCATATTTACCAGTGTGTTTGGTGACAGAACTTACTAATGTACTTGAGAAGTGCTAGCACATATTTGGAATATCAGATTCCTAGTTTCCCAATCCAACCTCAGTGGGTTTTCCTAGGCAATACAGACCTTACATAATGTGGCAGCCAGAAGGGAATTGTTAGATAGGCTGTAAGGGTTTGCTCATTCCAATAGTGGTTTCCTCATGAGCCATGTCAGGGATAATAAGGGTTGTTGCCAAAGTGGGATGCACTCCAGCAATCTCTGGCCCATGACATGGCTCCTGTATGGTTATTACTGCTGGCGTGACTTGATACATCTATTCAGATGCTCCAAGCGGACCCTCAGTTTGAGTTATCAACTATCTGCTTCCAACAAAACGCTGCTTTCTCTCATTTTTTTTTGCTATCCTAAGTCCTGGTTTGGCACCAAACCAAATAATTTAAATCCAAGGATCTGATGCTACAACAATATATATACAATACATACTGTATGTTGAATATACTGAATATATTCTATTAATGAAAAGTCTCTCTTTTCTACCCTGTAACATTTGTTCTCTGGTCTCAAAAGAACCACTTGGAGTCAAAACACTGTTGTATCTTCACATGAAAGTCAACCTGATTCCCTGCCTCCACATAGGTTGATTTCCTCAACAGCATTACTCTTCAGAGCTGTGAGCTCCTTCAAGTTCAGGTGTTTGGCTACCTGATTAGATAGTAAAGAAAAAGAGCAGTGTTGCCCAATTTAATATCACAGAACAACTTGATAAGCAGGTGGTCTCTGAAAATGGGTAACAAAAAATATCTTAAAGTCACTTCTGCAACTCTACTTTCTCTTATTTTCTTTTTTTTCAGTAGATGTCATAATGTTCTGTTGAGAAGGAAAGGTATTAAGGAAAGCAGGAATGTGCCATGTCCAAAAATGGGAACACCCGACATTACCTCTGATTCACAGGACTAGAATGAAATATCTCTTATTCTAAGATGCACCCATTTCATTTTCCAGGAAAGCAAATGACAACTTCAACTTCTGACAGTTTACACAATGATCTTTCCAGGTTCCTTATGACTGTGTCTTATTTACAGAATTACATTTTGTTTGAAGATCATTTTCAGTGCTCCCACTGGAAAGTTACTTGAGCTGTTTATTGTTTCCTTTGAGAAAATCATTAAGGTCACCACTGTTGGGTTGATTTTGAAAAATGCTACACTTGATATACAATTATTAATTATTATTAATTATCATTGAGCTTTCAAATTATTTTCTTGGTTGTAGAAAGATGGTAAACACTGTGAAGCAAATTAGAATATGCAAAATGTAACCTTGGCTAATGTTCAACTAAATGCAGAAAAGAATCTGCGGATAACTGGAAGGCTGGAAAAACTTTCTAGTGGTTACTGATGAGTCACAGGGCCAGATTTTCAAATAGTGTTAGAAAGTAGTGTCTGAGAAGAGTTAAACTGTTCAATTATTTGCATAAGAAGAGATACTGTCAGCACTAGTCTAATCAAATCCATTCCAGTGGTTATTTGTAAGGGCTTGTGGGCAACTAGTTGAATATTTTATAAAACCTGATTTTCAGTTCTGTAATTTCTCAGTGGGAAAATGCAGTCCCTTGATGATGATCCAAGGCTTTGAAGAATAAATTGATTTGAAAGAGAAAATTAGATGGCACTTATTATGCTGTCTAACTAGCAATCCTCTGTCATTTGTCTGTTGGATGATGAATGTCTTGCTTTGCCTATCTTCCTCATTTAATAACACAACATGCATCTTAGTGGTATAAAAGAAAATTTCTCTTTTTTAGTAAGAGTTAACTTTAACGAATATTTCTGTGAGTGAGATGTATGTTTAAGCTTTCTAAATAATTCCCATTGTACACATTGCTTAAACATTTCAAATCCTCTTATTTTATCAGAAACATTAGAAATAGAGTATCTTGCCCAATTCCTTCAATACGTGCTTAGTGTACATTACAGTAACTTGTGGCACAGCTTTAAATTGCAAAATCAATCACTTAATCTAGAAACAGTAGACACTGGAGTTACACCTAATTTGTTTATATTGGTTTTAAGCATTGACTATTTGGATATGATTTTGTTTGTTGGAATTCAAAACCCATACACTTAACTGGGGAAATCCATGGCCTTGCCTTTTCATATCAGTTTTGGATAGACTGTTCAGTATTCTTGGAATTAAATAGATTTTTTTATATGTATGTCAAACATAATATATTTTAACACAATTCAATTTGCCACAATATTGAATTAAAAAGGCTATATTTCGAAGTTGCTCAAAATTCTTTATGGAACTTATCTGCAAAAGCAAGCTACTTATTATTTGATAATACTCACTGAGACCTTATTTGTGCTTGTTAAATAGAGTTGAAATCAAAGTAACCAAAAGCTTTTCACAATCCTCTGAGAATTACATGGACCATACAGCTGTTGAAAACTGCAGGTTTGAGATCTGGTCCTCAGCCCTAGCATAATTGAGATATATCTATGGAGCTGGGCTAATAGGCATCAGGTAAGGATCCTGCCCATAATGAATATAATCAACATGTAAAATACGTGCCGTTCAGACAGAATGTTCTAGGAAAAATGGTGTTACCTATTTTGTCAGAAAAACAGACTTTTTAAATCTCATCTTTAAATGTATCTTGCTGTTGAGTTTGCAAAATTGAGGTCTAAGATCAGAGACACATATTTTGATGACTTTCTTGCAACAGGTTCACTTAGGACTACAGACTGTTGCATCTTGAAATGATGTCTGAATTAAAGATTTTGCTACACTGACTCATTATGATTGCATAGTTTTATAATTTAAATGCTAATAACACCTGTAGGTGTTCTAAGATATTATGCCAGGTATGAGCCTAAGTTGAAAGAAAGCCTGTAAATTTGCAAGTTTTTTGTTTGTTTTGATGCTCTCTACAGAGAGCAAAAGTACATTATTCTTGGAGCTGTAGGAGTTCAGTGCAGAAAAATGGATTTTAGAGTAACCTACATTCCTTGAATAGAGAAAAACATAGTAAAGGCTTTGTGCAGTTATATTGGAATGAATGAGACATGGAAAGTAGTATAGACTGCTTGCTGTCTTAATGGTTTGGTAAGTTTCTACTGCTTCTTTCTTCAAAATTTATATTATTAATAAATTCTGGATTCATTTGCCCCGTTTTAAATCACAATATGATATTCACTTTGGAATACACTTCAATCTTTATTCATTTAATGCAATGAAGACCTGGTCTCAACATGCCGTTTACAAACTCCAGTTAAAAGGATGTTCCATCATGATAAACTATATTATTTCTTCTCTTACAGTTTTTGTTGATCTCAGCATAACACTCGTAGGAAAAGTGAAAGGCATATCCACATACGGGGTGTTTTTACGAGTGGGTGATTTGCCACATGTTAATGTTCTATAATAAAAGTTAGGGAATTATTCAGAACTAACGTTTGCATTTCAAACTTCACCTCCATATAAATAACCTTACAAACTTTGATGAGTTAATGTATAGAGGTAACCACACCTAAGGTAGAGGGGCAGGGTACAAAGACTGAAGCACATATTACCAGTTTCACAAATACATTGGTTTTGTTTCTCATTGTGAGACTATTTGAGAAGAAATTTATGTTTTGACTGCGATAATAGGAACTAATAATATTCCCAGCTTGTAACTTTGAGACATGTCAGGTTTTCTCACCTGTAGTCATGTGAAGGAATGGCAGCATATATGAAAAGTGCTTATCATTACCAACTAAACACCCTGGTCTTTTAAAGAATAACTGGCTAGGTATGACAGCCTCAAACTTAGGGGTGAAAAAAGGAAAAAGAGAAACAATAAAAAGATTGCCTATTAACAGACTTTGTGCACTAATGCAAAGCTGTTTGATTGAGCAGTGTAGTGTCAACCATGTCTTTCTTCTAATGCTAAAAGTAATGCACATAGACAGAGTGACAATCAGAGTACAGCCTCCCATCAGCTGTAATTAATCTTTTAGTTAACAGAGACTAGAAAAGCTTCTCATCAGCCTCTTCTGAAGTCTGAGGCACCCTGTTTTTTGATGTTTGCATTCTGAGTAAAATTGTCCCCACCAGTTCTAACAAATTGAAACACCAGGCTAATTATGGCAGCTAATGAAGTGTGTGGAATGGTCACAGCTTGTCGTGAAACTGTTCCTTCAGCTCGGATTAGAGTTTCATCAATCACTTTTTTAAACTGATCCAGAATTGCTTCTGCCCAGTGCTTGGCATTTTTAATGCTGTTTCTGTAATTGGTTTTTTCCCCAAAGCTTAGGCTATTTTTTGAAATATTACATTCTCAAGACAGGACTTACAAACTCCAGTTTATAAAAAAAACATTTCATTATTGCCTCTATCAGCTGATCAAGTGCTAGAAAGCTAATAAAAGAAGCAGAAATATAAAATTTGATATATTGCTTTTAATCCAGCTAAAGGTAGCAATAAAGCATATACACATATATGTATATGAATCATTATTACTGTGGGCTGGATGTACACTGCAATCTCATGAGACATGGTTTGTGGGCTGGATGGTTCAAATCCCACTGAAAGACCTAAATGAAATGAATGACCGTCTTAGCTTATTTCCTAGTGGATTGTGGTCCTCTATATATCACTCTAAGAGTTTGGCATGATTTGTAGTTTTTGCAGATGGCCAAGTCTTTGGCAAAAGGAAGACCAAAATGTGTTGCTATTTAAAGAATTTCCACACTTCAGTTCAAATCTGAAGTCCTCAGAGAAGTATGGGAAACTTTACAGTATAACTTATATTGCTACTACACTGTCAATGAATAAATTAGCATATAAAACATTGTAAAATTTCCCAGTTCCTCTTCATTTATAAAATATAATCATATTCAGTTATACACTGGAAGTTCGGTATAGACATTAAAGGCGTAGATGTTAAAGTCTCAGGCTAAATTCTTTCCTCAACGTGGCCAAGAGAGTGTTGAATTTAGTTCAGAAATTACCCAGCTGAATAAATGAAATAAACTTTTGCTTATGCGCTACCATAGAATATCTCTGCACAAGTTGTTACATTTAGTATATACATAGCATGTATTCGTATCAGAACCAATGCAGCATGGTTTTAGTTTTTTAATTGGTCAACAACCTATTTTTAAAATTTGTGCTAATAAGTGTAGTCCATATAATTTTTCTGAAGAGTGTTGAATCTGTAGCAATATTTGGCTATAAATACTAGCTGTTCTTCTCCCCAAAGCTTCTAATCAGCAAGTTTGTCAGAACTAACTTCATGCCAATGCCAAAACAAATCTGCGGCACCTGAGTGAGTAATCACTGTAGCTGATGCTATTCTTGAACTGTATCAAAGAACTGGTGGATTTACACAGAAGAATAAGTAGCACTGAAAACATGACACATAAAGAAAATATGTTATCATATATGAGTAGAGACAGAAAAAATAGCAATAGGTATTAGTCTACAAGCTTTTGTTCCTATTTTATTGATTAATGAGAGCATTTGTAAACACTGGATGGGAGATGAGTAGTTTCTCCAGTGTTAGCCAATCTGCAAAGTAAGCTGCCTGCAAAATGAGAAAATATTCCTATTTGATAATTTCTGTCTCTTCTGAAGGTAGCTGGTATTTCTGGAAGAGGAAAGCTGGTTTTCTCTTTAGCTTTCATCAGTGCTAGGACACATGGCTGACTAATGTTTAGCCAGTTGCCCACAAGGACCACTAGGTCCTCTTCTTCAGAGCTGCTGCCCAGCCTGTCAGCCTCCAGCCTGCTTTGTTCTGGGGGAGTCAGTGCCAGGTGCATTTGTCCATCCTGTGTTTTGTAAGGTTGTCAGGCCATTCCTGTGGCCTGTCTGCATCACTCTGAGGGACAGCCCTCAAGTGTCTCCATGGAACCCATTACTTTGGTCTAATGCAGGAGCCTGACGAGAGCGCATTCCTCCACCTCCAGGTCACTGAGGTAGATATTAAAATGGACCCCAAGCAGCACCTGAGGAAATACATTGGTACCCATGTTCCAGTTGAGGAGAAGCCATTCATTGCTACCCTTTGAATCTGAGACTCCAGGCAGCTATTACATCTATTAGTCTGCACATCTAGACTATAATTTACCAGCTTGATTAAAAGGATTCTCTGGGAGATTGTATTGAAAACCTTCTTAAAGCTCAGGCAGACAGCATCATCCTCTGTTCTTCTCTGATCTTCATATCTAGTAATTTCATCGCAGAAAACAATCAGGTTAGAAAGTATCATCCAGAACCATGTGAAACCAGATGAATCTAACTGGAGTACTGGTTTTGCTGCATATCAGAAGCCAAATAAGATAAAAAATATTTTCAGCTGATGATTTCAACACAGAATTTTTCCTCCTTAACTCCTGGTGGCATGACTTTGGCAAGTTAGAGAGAATCGCAACTTAATCTGGGCAGGTTAAACATTTTTTGGCTTTAGTCTAGCAGGTTAAAAGTGGTTCTGAGTTTGTCTTGGCAGTGAGCACTTGGTGCTGGCTTATTTTCAGCTGGAAATAGAATGTGGTAGTTGAACAGATTAGACAATGAAGGGGGCAGCTTATGAATGGCCTAAGTCAAGATGTTTATCCCTAAATGCACTAGTTTCTAATGCAAGTCCTGTTGCTAGCAGAGTGTGTGTGATGGACAAGACAAGAAGCTGTTGTAAAAATACAAATACTGTTGTAAAAATATGTCCTTTACTTTTTTTCATCAGATGCTTTTTAAGTCTGTGTTTTTTTGTATGCAGGAATGTAGTGTTAGGCTCCACCTCAGATTTAATAACTTCTTTCTCATTAGAGTGTTTTCATTCCTTGACAATCTTATTTATACATCTTAAATAGATTAAGATGAACTTCTACTCCCCTTTTCAAAAATATTTTGTTAAAATACATTGGAAGAGCTAGATATTTGCATGACAATAGCAAATAAACATCTCTTGGGATTCTGAATACTTACTGAACTATTTCAACTGCACATTTGTTTTTTAGCCCAGATTCAGTAAAGTTCAAGGGTATCCAAGTATGAAATAGCTTGTGGAGAAATTCACATTGGTTTCTTAATTTAATTTACTTGTTTAAAAAAGGCTACATAGTTGAAAAAATAGAGCATTATCTTTGGCAATTTTGGTTCATATGCAGACATTCAGAATAGAATTTGGGTGATGTTGTTTTATAACATTACCTAAAATATGGTACAGCATGCACTGTAACTTTGTGAGGCAAACTATACTTGTAATATTGATACTGACTCTGAACAGGTCTGAAAACATCTGAAAAGTGTCTACATCAAGGTGACTTATTCTTTTTTCATAGATTAACTTCATACACATAAAGAAATTAACTGAACAGTTATTTATAAGGGAGAATGTATTTCTTTCTAAAACATTGCAAAGCTAGTCCATGTTTGAGAGGAAGGACCCAGAGAGTGCCTTGCTTGCAGATCATTAATAAATGGAATAAATGAATGTAGAGGGTACAGCTGGGAATTCCACCCTTCCTTCCCCTTGGGCAGCCACAATGACTGCAGGATACTAAGTAAATGTAACAAATGCAAATTTGGACCACAAATCTTCATTGCTGGTTATATTACACATGACAAAAAGGACAGCCTAGTTTCAGATACCATGGCAATTTTGCAGAGGCAATACTTAGAGGAAAAAGTAATTTACTGGACCAAATCCTTCCCCTTTTTTTCCTTTGTCACTCCTTGCACAAAACTTCCATCAAAGCCCAGAGATAATTTGCCTTTGCTTGTGAGAAAGGACAGTAAGGGTTGACATATTTGTAATCCTTAATGAACATGGCTATCACAGAATATCTAACTCGTTTAGGAATAGTTGTACTTCTACAGTGGCTCAAACTGCTGCATTCTGAAGAGCACCATTATTTTCTGTCGTGTCATAGCTTAATTTGTGCAGCTATGAAAGGGGATACACTTTTGTTCCTTTGTCCAAACTGCTTCTAACCATGCAGGAGCTAAAATAGGCTCTTAAGCCTAGAACACACCCTCTCCTACCTTGCTCAGATGAGGACAAGGAGTTTTAGAGCTTGATTTTTGTCAGCTGTTTCCAACTACCTCCAAAGCACAAATTAGCACACTATAGCTGCTGAGCTATGAAAGGAAACTTCAGTGAGCAGAGATGAGTAGCAGAACACTTCCTTCTCCAAATACTCCAGAAAGGGAGGAATGGAACTTTCCCAAGGCACACATGGCTGTGCTGCTCGTACTTGACACATCACACATACAGTATCTAAACCTTTGTGATTATCAAGTCAGTGGTTTTCAAACTCATGAACCATCATTAGAAATCTTTCATAATTTCTAGCAAGCACTGTTTGAAATTGGCTTCCTCATTTTTAATTCATTAAAGATAAAACATGTAAGAGTCTGTGATAGTTATAAATATCCATGAAAAATTAAGTGTAAAAATAATGAAATGTTAGTGACATAAAATAAATAGCAATTAATGTTTTCTCTTTCTGTTTGGGAGATAGGATATTAAAATAGTGTTGTTAAATTTCCTACTGTGAACATAATTTCCTGATTCTTTTTTACAACACATTATCATAATGTCAATAAAAGGCTAAAACTAACAAATAGAAAAAAAACTTGCCTGATGGAAGCATAACACAGAAGGTTATAAAGTTGCCTTTTATGATGGCTATACAATATCATTATATTTTAAGATCTAATAGCAAGTTGATTCAAAGGGTAAGACTTACAAAGTCATTAAAGCAAGTAGAAAATTGCCTTCTACCATAGTCACCCAGTCTTTTTAAATCAAAGAGTTTTATTGTTGGTGGTGATGTTTGCATTCGCAGGAGGCAATTAGGGAATGAGTTAGACATCACACTCATGCTTGTCAACAAGAACCATAAACTTAATTTGAAAAAAAGAAAAGTCAGTTTAGAAGGCAAATTGCAGAGAATAGAGGGAAACAGGATGATAACATTTTGAGTCAGTTTGACCTCTGCTGTGTCTATCCACAATATGGAGAAGCTCATAAAATATCCTGTACTTCCACAAAAACTTTATTGCTCCTACAAGGAAGAACAAAATGTAGAGGTTTTCAAATTGGTAACAGTAGTAGTTGAAGGAGGAGGTAGATGATGGCTCCTCCTTCTCCTCCTCTGCATCCTGTCGGTAAGCTGAATAGGGAAAGGTGTAATTCTACTCCCTTTGTCACAGAAGTGGTCACTTGTCAGCTGTGGGGCAGAGAACTCTGATTAGGCACACTTTTCCCTGGCAGTCAATACCTCTGTGCTGTCACAATGAGATCCAGTCCCCAGGGCATGATCCAGGCTTTTGTTATTATCTCTTATTTGAAGGGGCTGGTTGACCCAATTGGTTAACACATTAGCTTTTCAATTTTATAGCCTTAAGCCATAGAAGACCTCTTCCTTGGTTTTGTTTTTTTTTTCCTCCACAGAAAGTAAAATTGGCAGCCTGTGCCTACCAGCCACAAAAACAGAGTTATGCCAAACAACAGTGTCCTGAACTTTATGGCTAATTAGCTGTTGAAGCTGTGCCCAAGAAATAGGTTCTGTTGCCCATGGGAAGAAATGTGAAGCTGTTATTAATGTCCTAGCTCATATCTCTTAGTAAGTCTTATGAGCAGTGCTGCTTAAAGAGGCTAAATGTACAACAGGGAATTAAAAATTATAGTACCCCTTTCACTGACTGAAATATTGTAAACTTGTTACACTGGGGCCAGGATTGGTGTCAATGTACTTTGTGTGAAAAGTGCAATAGAAGCATTAGTATTTGACAGCCCTGGTTGAAATAAGTGAAATTAATGGAGCTCTTTTCATATACGACAAGGCCATGGCACCCCTTTCATGCTGCTTACAGACAGAGAAAAGTCAATACTTTTTTATTACTTGATGCTGACCTACATTTTGCACTACAAGTGCCAGGCCCACTAATTGGTTTCAGTTGTGAGAAAAGTTTGCCCCAAAGAAACAGTGGAGCAGATAAATCAATCTTTTTTAGGGTAGCTTAGTGGGTTTTGAGCACTTGAAATGACATTTGTGTAGTATTGACAGAATAGGTTGTTACACTCATTTTGTCATGTCAGAAGGCCCTGTACTAGTTGGAAGTATTGTTAACCAGTATTGATAAATTTGCTGAGAATAAAAGTTATCTAGATCAACATTTTACTTGTCTAACAGCTTGCTGTTTCTGGTTTGCTTCCTTGTTAGAGACCTCTGTGGCTATTAACAGGTCAGGAGGCTTACTATGACAGGCTCAATTTAAAACTTTAATTTTACTATTGCAAGTATTAGCATCATAGGAAACACATAAATATGACCACTTAGTGTTAAACAGGTGGGGTTGTGGACGAGAGCTGTGCAGTGACACTAGGCAGCACTGCCTGGTTTCCAAAGGACCTGTGTACTTGGGATGTCTCCCAGCTTTATGGGAAAGAAAGATTGCTCTGTGGCTTACCCTACATTAAGAATGTACCTGCTGCAGGGACAGTTGTGCAGAATTTCTCACTGCATCCTCTAAGGTCTTGGTGTGTATCTGTGGATATTGGTTTCAAAGTATTGTTTCCTGGTTTCCTGGTTTTACTACTCAGTAGCATGAAGATAGAATTATGATTCCAGCAGCTGTGCTCATTTTTCAGGTATTCTTTATGCCATTAATTCCTAACAGAATTTACATTCAGAGTGGGTGTTCTATAAAGAGAAAAATGGAAGAGGCCTAATGTCTTCATAGGAGCAACAGATATGATTCCAGCACTACAAAAGAGTTTTTCTGAGATGCAAACTTTCCATGAATTGGTTTACCTTTTACAAAGCACATGGTGCCATAATGCATTTATACACTGTCTATAGTATTTTTTGATTGACTCAGAAGAGGACTTGCTTCTCTGAATATCTGCTATTGATGGAACACTTTACATTTCAGAGAATACTTTTCATTATACAATTTATATTTGAAACTTCTGCATATTTTGCTTCTACTAACCCATGAAGGAAATCTATATTCATACAACCTAACACGAATTTATTCTCAATTCATGCAACCAAATCTCTACTTATTCAGTGAACCAAGTTTTGTCATTACAGAGAAAGGAAATACTATTCTATTCTGTAAATCAGATAATGTTAGTTTATTGTATGCATATTGTTCCAAGTTTATCATATCCTTAACAGCTTCATAATTATTATGGACTAGAGAGATTTGATATATGAAATTATCCTGAAGTGTGTATGCAGAACCTGAGAATAAATGGTAATAATAGTGCTCTTTGGCCTTAAAATCCGAGAGTAGATATGCTACTGCTGTTTGTCTGTTCTTGCTTTGGTCTGAGGCAGCTGTCTTTCTACTTCATTAAATTTCCAAGAAGATACTCAATTGTAATTCCTATCTCATTTCTGAACTGCATTTTTATATTACAGGATATTGTACAGTACTCTCAAAATCGCTTGGAAAGAAACACTGTTAGTACAAATTTGTTTCTAGAATATCACAGAAGTAATTTTCAAAGGCCTCCAAACCAATATGAAGGTCTACAAGGTCTTGTTCATTTGCCAGCATTTATACGTGATCTGTATTTATGTAAGTCTGCATAGTCAGATGAAAAATGTCTTTGGAATTTGCTTTAATAACATTCCAAATATAGACTGTGTAACCATTTGGCAAGTCTAATCAATGACATCAGAGTGCTGATTGAGACAAATCTTTGGTGGCTTTATGCCACCTTTTTGACTCTATTGTTTTGAACTGATGAGCTCACAAGCTCAAGTAGTCAAATGTATTGAAAGGGTCCATAGGTCTTGTTGAGCTCTGTCAGTTGAATTTGAGTCACTTATAATTTACTAGAGTGAAAGGAGTCAAAGCTGGACAAGTTGAAAAAAGGAAGTGTTATATTAACTTTGGGAATTTCAAAGTAGGTCTCAGTGCTGAGAATTGCAGGTCTCTGATGCTGAGAGTTATAAGGCATAATTTAAGAATGCATTGTGGAAAAATTCCATAAAGGTCAGCTCCATGCTCCAGTGGTCCTGAGAGTGCAAAACTATAGGGTCCAAGCTCACCAATATATGTGCATTCATATTTGTAAGTCTATTCATTCCAGCTACCAAGAGAGAGGAACTGATGGTGAAAATAATTTCAAAGAAGCCTGTTTTTCTCCACTCACAACCTATGTTCTTCAAAAGGATTCTTTACATAACTTCATAATTTCTATGCTATGTAGCAAAGAGCCTAAATTCAAGATGATTCCTATCAGAATCAATGAGCAGTGCATCACTGTGCTTCCCTGCATGTTTTGAGTGGTCATTTCACCATCACATTAGATGCATGTGAGAACCTGGCTTCTAATTCCTTTCCCTTTATGCTGAGGAAGATCTTGCAAGGCCAGGTGGTGTTCTCAGGCCTTACTTCTTCTCTCTGTTGAAATCTGATTAAAATCTTTCTCTTCAAATACAGAAAAAATAGAAACTAGATCTGTTTCCCAAAAGTATATTTATATTTTATATGCATGCTATGCAATTTTTACCTAGTATACATTCTAAAGTTCTTTAATTAATATAACTCCAAATCCAGCATGCTTTTATTTCTCTATCAGACTCTGTAATGTTTCCTAAATGTGGTCAAACATAACTGCTGCCGTCATAATCAGAGCCAGTTGTTTAAATGCTCAGTTGTGAGTATCTAGTGGAATAGTTTTAAATAACAAGATAAACAGTACAGCTGCCAAACCAAAGTAATCTTACACTGAGGGGGTGTGTGGCACAAAAAATTTCCTCTTTGTCATTTTGATTTGAGTTTGAAGCTGGACCTGGGCTTAGTTCCAGCTCAAAAACACTGTTCAC
Source organism: Toxostoma redivivum (assembly GCA_013397375.1). NCBI lineage: Eukaryota > Metazoa > Chordata > Aves > Passeriformes > Mimidae > Toxostoma > Toxostoma redivivum. The sequence goes on from VXBI01000545.1 coordinate 299,913, forward strand.
TTCAAAGGCTCCTAAATCGTCCCAAGGAGCTAATTTTGGCAGCCAATTGTTTTTGTTTGGCCAGGAATCCTAATAGCAAAAGCCGTCTGCTCCAGCAAATGAAGATCCCTGCAATACTCAGCCTTCCCATTCCTGATTTTATCCTGATATGGGGGGTGCACAGGTTTTACTGGTTTCCCGTCTCACCTTAAGTTCACCACTTGACAAACTGTTCACAATTTGTTAAGCAGTTTGTAACTGTCCTGCATGTTAATTAATAAGATACTTTCTGTTTTAAAAATAATGTATACCATGTTCTGCTCTGAATTACTGCTTAATCCTAAATTATTGCTGGATTATCTGCTTGCTTTCTCAGCAACTAGAGCTGGTTTGTTGATTTTTCCATTCCCATGAACAGAATTAGTCTGGTTAATTTACTGAATTAAATATAACTAGCTTCACTTTAGAAGGAAACCATTTGCAATTGTGTTGGAGATACTATAATATTTATTATAATCATTATATGGACAGCTTTTCCTATGGTAAGAAGGTGCTTGTGCTGCTGAATAGGCACTGAAAATTAGATTGAAAACTGTGGTAAGTATAGGTGTGTGTAACCAAGTAGAACCCTCCAAAAAGGATGTGTCTGTACAGACCCATTCCTGTGCGGAGTGTTTGGGCTTATCAATGGTACCAGGGCATGTTGCAGGAGAAGTCTGCCTGTAGTGTGAACAGGTGAATGATCTCCTTTCACTGGTGGCTGAGATTAGGGAGTTGAAAGACTAAGGAGTATTAGGGAAAGTGAAAGGGAAATAGATTGGTGGAGCTCCACCCTTCCATCCTTGAGCGAAGCCCAGCAGGAGTCAGAGGACTCCCAAGCCTCCCACAGTTAGGCAATAGGAGGGCAACTGGTGGATGAAGGAGAGTGGAAGTGAGTCTCTGTTCAGGGAGGCCATAGTAAAAATTCCTCCTGACCCCCATCCCCTAGATAGGTGCCACTTCAAAATAGGTACAAGATCCTGGATTTAGAGAATCAGACAGATGATATAGAGGAAAATTATCTGACCAGTGAGCCTCCCAATTATGCTTCATCTGTGAGATGGATCACCACCTCTAACATCTGTTGCTTGTAAATAGAGATGGACTGCTGGGAAATGTGGTGGTTGGAGGCTGCTTGGGGCACAGTGATCACGAAAATATAGAATTCTTGATATTTGGTGATATCAGGAGGAACATCAATAAGACTTTTACACTGGATTTCCAGATGGCGGACTTTGACCTGTTTAGGAGACTTATTCAAAGAGTTCCTTGGGAAGCAGCCCTTAAAAACAAAGGAGTCCAGGAAAGGTGGATGTGCTTCAAAACAGAGGTCTTGTGGGCACAGGAACAGACTGTCCCTGTGTGTTAAAAGATGAGTCGATGAAGCAAACATCCAGCCTGGATGGGCAACGAGGTTTTGAAGGAACTGATGAATAAAAGGAGGATGTATTATCTTTGGAAGAAGGGTCAGATCTCTCAGGAAGTATTTAAGGCGGCTGCTAGGGCATGTAGAAAAAAAATTAGTGAGGCCAAAGCTCAGTATGAACTTAAAATGGCAACTTATGTAAAGGATACTAAAAAATGTTTCTAGGAATATATTAATGGTAAAAGGAAGGATAAGACCAACCTTTGTTCTCTATTGGATGAGGGAGGGAACTTAGTAACTGTGGATAAGGAGAAGGCAGAGGTGCTTAATGCCTTCTTTGCCTCAGTCTTTAGTGGGAAGATGGCTTGTCCTCAGGATAACTGTCCTCCTGGATTGGCAGATGGTGCCAGGGAGAATAATGGTCCCCTTGTTGTCAAAGAGGCAGTCAGAGAACTGCTGAGATGCTTGGATATTCATAAATCTATGGGACCAGATGGGATCCATCCTAGGGTGCTGAGGGAGCTGGCAGATGAACTTGCAAAACCGCTCTCCATCATTTACCAACAGCCCTGGCTCACTGGGGAGGTTACAGATGACTGGAAGCTGGCCAATGTGACACCCATTTATAAAAATGGTGGGAAGGAGGATTCTAGTAATTATAGGCCAGTTAACCTGACCTCAGTACCAGGTAAGGTTATGGAATAGTTTATACTAAGTGCCATCATGCAGAATTTACAGGATGGCCAGGGTATCAGACCCAGCCAGCATGGGTTTAGGAGGGGCAGGTCGTGTTTGGCCAACCTGATCTCCTTTTATGACCGGGTGACCCACCTGGTGGATGTTGTCTATTTGGACTTCAGCAAGGCCTTTGACACTGTCTCCCACAGCACACTCCTGAAAAAGCTGGCAGCCTGTGGCTTGGACAGGAGCTGGGTTAAGAACTGGCTGGATGGCCAGGCCCAGAGCATGGTGGTGAATGGTGCTGCATCCAGCTGGCGACCAAACACCAGTGGTGTTCCTCAGGGGTCTGTGCTGGGGCCAGACTTGTTCAATATTTTTATTGATGATATGGATGAGGGTATTGAGTATTTCATTAGTAAATTTGCAGATGGCACTAAGCTGGGAGCATGTATGGATCTGTTGGAAGGTAGAAAGGCTCTCCAGAGAGATCTGGAACAGTTGGAATGGATGGCAAGAGTCCAACAGGATGAGGTTTAATAAGTCCAAGTGCTGAGTCCTGCATTTTGGCCACAATAACCCCCTGCAGTGTTACAGGCAGGGGATGGTGTGGCTGGACAGTGCCCAGGCAGGAAGGGACCTGGGGGTTCTGGTCAGCAGCCGGCTGCACATGAGCCAGCAGTGTGCCCTGGTGGCCAAGAAGGCCAAGGGCATCCTGGCCTGGATCAGGAATAGCGTGGCCAGCAGGAGCAGGGAGGCCATTCTTCCCCTGTACTTGGCACTGGTGAGGTCACACCTTGAGTGCTGTGTCCAGTTCTGTCCCCTCAGTTTAGGAAGGACATTGAGATGCTTGAGCATGTCCAGAGGAGGCAGCAAGGCTGGTGAGTGGCTTGGAACACAAACCCTGTGGGGAACGGCTGGGGGAGCTGGGGTTGTTCAGCCTGGAGAAAAGGAGACTCAAGGGTGACCTTATCACTCTCTGCAACTCCCTGGAAGGTGGCTGTAGCCAGGTGGGGTTGGTCTCTTTCTCCAGGCAGCCACTGACAGAACCAGAGGACACAGTCTCAAGCTGCACCAAGGGAAATATAGGTTGGATATTAGGAAGAAGTTTTTCATGAAAAGAATAAAAAAGTATTGGAATGCTTTGCCTGGGGAGGTAGTGGAGTCACCATCCCTGGATGTATTTAAAAGAAGACTGGATGTGGCACTTGGTGCCATGGTCTAGTTGAGGTGTTAGGGCATGGGTTGGACTTGATGATCTTGGAGGTCTCTTCCAACCTAGTTATTCTGTTATTCTGTGAAATTGGGAAATGTGCTGAAAAGATAAAACTTTACGCTTTCATTCACTCGTGGCCTCAGACCTTCCATGAAGATGTTTCAATTTCATCCACTTTCACAGGGCTGCTTGTTGGCAATAGAAAACAGTACAAAGTATTCAGACCAACTTCTTAAAAATGAATCATCAGATCCTAGAAAGCTGAGAGTTCATCTGTGGCATGTTACTTTCTAAAAGTAAAAAATATTTTTAATTGTAACAAATATTTTCTATTATACTATCCTCAATAACTCAGGTTCAAAGAAAATAATTTAATTAAGAAGGCTTTAAAACATTGTTCTTAAATACCATGGACTTGCTAATCATTTACCATGAGTATTTATTAGTAAATAGACAAATCAAAATATGGTTTAGAACACTTAGTTTGCTTTACTTTCTTGTTTGTTGGCTGAATTGACATTGTACTCTTAAGACTCTTATGCTTCACTTGTGTTTCCCTTATTCAATTTGGATTTTTAAGCATTTGCATTTAAAAAATTGAATGTAATAAGCAAGAACTTTACCTGGGAAAAAAAAACATGTTGCAGAATTACCCAACTTCTCCTAATCAATTTGTTTCCACTAGTACTTATATATTATTTTTTTTTTTTACCATTTCTTATGGAGCTGTTTTAATACCTGTATTTCAGTGTTAACCAGGGTAGAAAAGTTAAAATATTGCAAGGCTATTGTGTTTTCTTTAACCTGCCTGGTTACCAGGGAGGAGAATAAACTTTTGTATACCATGATTTGCCAAAGACTATAAAATAGTTTCTAAAGCAGGAAATTTCTGCAGTTTTTATAGTTGCTGAGAGTTTGAAATATATATTTGCTTTCAATTAAATCCATTATTTTGCTCCTCTTCAAGGTAATATTCATATAATGTAAAAATGTATATTTAATATTCACAATTTTGCATAATTTGCATTCTATTGTATATAATGAAATATTACTAGAAGATAATATTTAGAACTCTAAAATACCTTAAAAAAAAGGCAAACCCCGTTAAGCCTAACATAATTTTTTTGTCTCTCTTTTCTTTAGGACTTTGAAACACTGTTTTCATTGATTGTTCTCTTTGAAAAGTTTGGAAAAACTTACTCCAGCACTGGGCAAATAGCGTAATTGTCCTGGAAACTACAAACCATATGACACATGAAAAGTAGTCAATAAATGTATTTCAGCAAATACACAGCAGCATGTTGACTGAATGTCCCATAAAATACTCTTTTTATGATGTATACTGTGTCTGAAGTAATTTTAATTGATTTTGCTTGAGCTTTAGGCAATATGGCTTCCAAGATTTATAAAAAATTATTATAAAAAATTATTATCTTAAGGAAATTATTTCTGAAAATGCTGTATTTTATTTAGTATAAATAATGTAGGATACAAAACTAGGGTCAACAAGTAAAATACTCAGAATCACATTTATTTATTACATGTTTGTAAGTGAGGTTGACACTAAAAAATGAAAAAAGTGCAAAATTTTTCTTTTTTTCCACCCAACTATAGATGTATCTGGTTCATTACTGTTGCTCATCATCTTCAGAGTTGTTAGGTATACCTCACTGATCCATGACTTCAGAAGTGCAGGATAGGCATTTGCATGGAAGATAAGATACTATTTTAAACCCTGTTAGCATTTCTGTGGGTGAAAGAACTTCAGTTTTGAAAAAAAAAAATTCTGGAAACATATGTACCTGATTACTAGGTCAGATTTTCTATTTCCATGTAATTTTCTTTATCAGAACCTGTGCATTTACTCCTATCCCGTATGCTGTGAGTACAAAATCGTGATGCTTGGTCAGAAGGACACATCTGACAAAACTGATGCTTGTTTCCTCTGTTCATTAGCAAGCAGTCCTGCAAAATATTGAGTGTCCTTAGAGCCCATTCACTTCAAAAGGCTCAAAGAATTCCGCATCATGGGAAGATCTCAGCATATTTAAAGATCAAATTAAAAGCTGGTTCTTAAAATTGAGTGAGTGAATTTTATAATGAGTTTTCTATGATACCATATTTGCTTTTCATATAATTTGACTATATTTGAATCAAATAGATCTGTTTATCTGTTACCCAATGGTAGGCTTCTTTATTACTAACTTTTCTAAATGTGATTCTTCTGGCCCCTATAAATGTGAAGAAAACCTTGATGTCTGTTTGTATGAATATTTTCTGGACCTGGTCTAGTGGAAGGTGTGCCTACTCATGGCATGGATATTGGATCTGGATGAGGCCCCTTGCAACCCCAGCCATCCTCTGATTCTATAAACTAGGAGTCACAAATTTCCTTTCTATAGGTTTTCACCTGTCAGGCTATGAGAAAACGTTTTACTGCTACCACACACATGAGTAAAAGTCCTTCCAATTCATTCCAGCAGATTGCAAGAGCATGCACTGTGCTGTACTGTATTACTTTTTGGAGTTTGTTATTTTCAATCTTTAAAAAGTTTATTTCTGTTATGAGAAATTAAGTCTGGAAAGTGGGAGGCAGCCACCCCAGTGGCTGAGTTTCCCAGATAAGATTTAATCTGATTCAATGTATCAGAGTGCCTTAGTTGTTCCTGGAAGGGATTGAACATGAGACACTTGTGCAAAACTGTTGATGAATAAAGATGGGACAGTAATTTTTATATGTGAGAGCTATCTGTTTGATTGCTTCAGCTTTAAGGTAGTTCATCACAGTAATTCACCCTGTGATGCCTCTTTAACTTCATACCACAGTTTCCCATCAGTCCGATTAGAAATGGCAATGCCTTTATCAGATTAATTTTTCTTTCTCTTTCTTCCTTTCAGTATCTCTGACCCCAGGACAAAGCAAAGCCTCCCACACAGCCTGTACTGCAGGATGGTGGTGCTCATGGCTGAGGAGCCAGAGCACAGAGGGAAGTTAAACCCAACACTTCCAATTAGACTTGTTTGATACACACACACACACACATACCTTTCCTCCTCTTACCAAAAAAAACCCCAAAACTTTTCTGTTTCTAAGCAGATAAGCAGAAATGTTCTTACACAAAATCAGGTCTGTTTACTTTATTAGATAAATAAACATCCACAAAACTAATAAAGCAGTAAACATTGCCTGTGAGGTTTGGATTTTGGGCATGTTTTTCAAATTGCATTTCACAGGGAATCCCATATTATTTTTCTGGAGTTCAAACAGAATTTGTGTCATTCATGGGTATATAGCATCCAAACTATTTTGTGTGGCCACAGTATAATCCCAGAATCCTTTTACTTCTCATTAAATACATTCAGCACTTACTCATTTACATTTACACATTTGATAATTATTCTAGAGGGACCATTTTGTTCTGCTGTCTTGCTTAAATCAAAATGTTGGCATGTGGCAAACTTACAGTTTTAACTAAAGCCAGTTAAAGCTAAAATTTTGATATTTATATTTACTGCAATAATATAATCAAGACAGGAAGAATTTTGATGATCTCACTGTGTAACCAACTGTCAGTGTAAATACTGATTGTGTAAGTGCTTTTACTTTACTCCTGTATAACTTTCTCCCTGGTATAGTTTACTCTTCTGTTTTAATTATCAAATTGCTTTTTCCATTATATTTGACTATTGTACTTTTAACATTTTATATACTCTGGGTTTTCCTTATTAATAAAGTTGTTGCTTTATAACAGGAATGCTGTGTACTTCAGAGAAGACATTTCTGTATTATAGGAGATGTTAAAATCTATACTCACAGTACAAAATCTATACTCACAGTACAAAATCTTAACTCACAGAATGGCACCAGGAAATAAGGCACCAAGAACTGAGCTGAGCACTCTGAAAATTTGTAAGGGACTTCTGGACCTTGAAGAGTCTGCAAGACTTGTAGCCTCCTAGAAATGTAATTGACTATGACATTTAACAAAACTCTCACAGCAGTACCTGAAAATCAAAAAGAATCACTAGATGGTAGGGAAATAGACAAATATCAGTCTTCAGAAAAAGAAGGATGTACTGAATATATTTCAGTTAATTGCAGTTGCACAAATATGAAGAGTAAAACAAACATCCATAGCTGAACTCTAGCAAAGGACCTGATTGCTATTCTCTGCTATAACAAAATATGGCCTTCAATGTGCAGGAAGACAAGAATGTTCCTTCCTTTTCAACAGCAGAAAAGTAGTTTTTGTAATTTGAACTGATTTAGTTCACAAGTACAGAGAAGAAAAAAATACTGTTTAGATTTTTCCTACTGCATGTCTGCAGAGGCTTAAAAAGATCTTTAGAAAAGAGCCCATATTGAGAAGAGCCCATCCTACCAGAGCATCTCATGATGTGTCACTTAGATATTTTTGTCTTACATACAAAGAGCCTAGAACATAATACCCTGATGGCACTTTTATCTGAGCAATTTTTATAGATCATAGATCTTGAGAAAGTCAAATAATAATGTTATTTGGTTTGTATCAGATGCACTGGCCTACCTGCCAGGTGCTAAGCATTCAAAGCCTCTTTGCACCTCCTTGCTAATGACCAATGATCTTTGGATTCGACCACCTGCGGGGATGGCAGCACTCATAGAAAGATGCAGGCACGGTCATTAAAAGGGAGCAGCTATGTGCAAAAATTGGCTCACAACCTGTCTCATCCTGAGAAGCTTCAGGTATATTCAAAAATGTCTGGTAACATCTATTCTTACCAAAACTATCTGCTATTGCTCAGTGGATTAAAGATCCTTCAGTATTGCTGCCCAGTAGTTTTTTTGACTGCTGCATAGCTGATGTCGTAAACACATCAAAATCTCTTAATTTAGGTAATTTAAGAGCTGCCTTCTGGGCTGATCCAAGATGTTCTCGACACTTGTCAGGAAAAACATTTAGCTTGCAATGCCCTCTAGAGGCAGATTTGCCATAGTAGTGGTGGTGCCTGCAGATAGGCTCTTGGTCCAGTACTGATGATTTCAAGAAACACGTTTGGAGTTTTCTCTTTTTTTTTTT
>VXBI01000545.1:316617-396617 GCA_013397375.1 Toxostoma redivivum
TTTTTTTCAAAATCGGGAGCCTTTTACAAATAGAAAGATGACTCCTGTGCATCCCTGCTATTTTTAATTTTTTTTTTTGTACCAAAGAACCACAGTTCTTTAATTTTGCTGCCATCTAGACCTCTGACCATTTGTTTTCCCTTTTTTAGAACCACATCTCTCTCAAACATGGCATTGGAAACTGAACATTGCAGCTGCACTCCTATCTGTGCCCTGCAGAATGAAAGGCCTGCTATCACAAGTATTAGGATAGCATTTCTTGTGCTAAATTCACATTCTTTTCCTACACAGCTCTTGCCACACATTTCCAGCTTGCTTTAAATAAAAGTTGACTGACTATATTAAAGAAGGGATTTCTTTGCTGTTTTTTACTGCAGACAATTGCAGAAAAAGAGTATTTATCCGCATGAAGATGTGATCATGTCCCCCAAGCAAATGAGGTGAAAGAGTCAGTTTTCTTCAGCCTGTTAGAGGAATGCACATCTGGAAGGAATATTTTAATTCTCAGACATATGGAGTGGGGAGCTTGAGGATACAAGCGTCACACATCACTTCTCCCTTTAAATTCTGTGCTCGTATCTCTGGTGCGCAGCAGGAATTCTTGCGGATCATGGACAGTAACCAAGAAAGTGTTGCCATGTTTTTACAACATCCTGACCTCTAGGCTGTTACTTAGCTGATTAGTTGGCAATTCAGTCCTACAAGGTTGTACCATCTTACTGCAACCACTTTGGATCTTAGAGGTGAACAGCATACTTAGGAAAAGCAACTGCAGGTGGCCAATGGCACAGAGAAGGACTTCCAGGAGCTTCCTCCTGATTCCGTGCATCAAGTGTGCTCCCATTCTGGCTCCCTTGGAAAATGCTGTAGTGAAGTATTGTAGAGAAGCACAGGAAGAGGCATCTGGACCCCGACTGTTGTGAAGGTTTGCTGAGACAAACACACACATGCTTATGGCTCAGAGAAAGGGGAACAGATGTGCAGATTCAAGGAATTTTATCCCCCCCCAAATGCTGCAGTCACAGCTAAAGAAGAAGTAAAAATAGATGCAGTTGTGGGAGCAGCAGTGATGGCAAGGACTAATGCTGAGAGGGTGCAGAGAGAGAGGAAAGGACAACTTATCACAGAAACAAGGAGAAGCGAGGAGAGCATTAATTATGGACTGCCCTGAATAGTGACAGCACCCAAACTGCCTCCCTTAACAAGTTTCCTCTTTTGTAGTTTCCCAGCATCAGCTGCATACCACCCTATCCCACTACCAGTGCGCAGCACATATGGCTGCCTTGCAAGAATCACACAAATCATCCAGTAAGTTCATTTTTATTAGTAGCTTCTGCTTAATTAAGGGATGCATCATGCTTCATCAATCAGCTTCTGTGCATGCAAGTTGGTCTCAGCCACTCTGCTGAGGCAAACTCCAAGCAGACACAGTTCTTGTGCTGTAGGCAAGAGGCTGGTTAGCCTGAATTTGGGCAGCCAGGGCAGAGCTGTATCCCTGATCGTGACAGGGAAGTTTCATACCACAGCTAAGGCAATGGGAGATCCACAGTGACTTTCTGCTGTTATGCACTGACAGATTGAAGCACAAAGCTAATGGGAAGAAAAATATTAGAGTTAAGACAGTGAAAAGCATAATTACAGATTGAAAGCTCTGGTTTGTTCACAAATATGAAGCATTTTTAGCTTTCTGGTTTTTAAAGAAATCAGGTAAATCAGTTTCTGGAGTCACCACTGATTTACACTGGTGCATTTCAGCACTGTAGAAGAAATTCCCAAAGATGAACAAATCAGGCAGGTGTGTCCAACAATGCACAGTGCAGTGCAGTTCCAAACAGAGATGGTGTGGACAGAGTATGGCTTTGCTTCCCAGATTGGACACATGAACCTACACTAGAGTATATGTATCTAAATGTGCTGGGTCTAACTAGTCTGAGGTTGGCTTGGGACCTCTTCCTGGAGCTGCACAGTGAGAAGTGTGTGTGATTACAGATAACCACAATCTTCAGTCTCTCAGTTAATGCTAAAAAGAGCTTCCTGTTATCAACAGGCCATTACTGGCTCTGGAATAATGCTCATAGCAGCAACTCAGTGAATTACTTTTTATTTGCTTAATAACATTAAAGGCATAATTGATCAGGTTGCAGTTCAGCTTTTCCATTGCAATCTTTTTCACGGCCTCAGATACACTTACCCTGGATTCCTCCAGGGTACAGCAAAGATTAATTCTGATGAATTACACCAAATTCCATCATAGTTTTGCTGCTTGAAAGTTTCATTAAGAAGTGGAACCTACCAAAAGCCACTTTACTGCCAAAATCACATTTGGCTTCAGTCCTCTGATGTGAAAGCCTGTGCATTAACTCACCAGGTAACCTAACCCTCAAATGTATCTTTTCAATAACTAGTTCAGTGAATGTAAGTAACACCTTAACATACATGTAAGATACTTCATCTCAAAATACACAGGTCATCATTTCCCTCTGCAATTTTCATGGTAGCTTATCCTTTACATACTTTATTATTATTTTTATGATAGCTATTAAAAGCCCTCAGATGCTCTATGGATTGCTGGTGAAATAGTGTATGTACAGTATATATGTTTTTAATAGTGCAATTAAGGTAGATCAGACAGTTCCATTATATTATTATATACATCTCTGCAATTAGCATATTGTAAGTGCCTACAAAAGGTTTATATGATTTTTACACCTGCAATGCCTCACTACACACCTCTGTAAGTAGATTTCCCAGTGGCTATGAATTTTAGGCTGTTCCTAGCTGCCTGATAAAATCAAACTTGTGTGAAACACTATTTTATGTCGGACTATTCCAGACCCCGAAGCTTAAGTGAAAGAGCTTTTAAAACTATATTAAAGAAAATAAAATACCAATAAGCACACAATTCGTTCATCATCTCTAAGTTACAAAACTGGGACTATTGAACCATCTTTAGGAATAATTTGGCAGTACACAGACTTCAACTGAACATATTTCCCAAATGTGTGATTAGAAGGGATCCTTCACACAAGTTTTTCACAGTCAAAATTGAAGATACACTTTCCACCTTAGCTCACTTCCTTAAATTTCTTAACCTATGAGGTGGAGGAAAAGCAGAGAAATGAAGTTACAGACTGAGGAAGAAGGCCCAAAAATACTTAATGTAAGTTCCTTCCATCTGCTTGATTCACTTATCACAGTGGGCCTGGGAAAACAACCAGGGGATTTATAAGCAATCCTGCCCAAGCACAGTCAGGTTGCTGGGAAGTAGCTGAAGTTTCAATGGCATCAAAAGACTTTCACAAAGAGTATTCTGACCTTGCAGACATTTTTGGGAGTTTTGGGAGTGGATTGGTGCTGTGGTAAATGTACAGAACAGAAATTTCAGGAAGATTTTTTTTTCCTTGGACCTCTCCTATACATTTCTCCTTGAAACCCCTATCAGTCACTTCATTGACTTAGTTACAAATGCATGCTCAGAAGAAAACTAAAGCTCTCAAAGGGGTTCCCCCAAAATATGTGTTAATTCCGATTTTGATCAAGTACCATACCTGAAATGGATCTCCCCCTTATCAACAAACAGATCATTAGGTAAATCCAGCAAAGGAATCATTCACAACTACATGATGTCAGTGCACATTAAGGACTTTGGTTTCAGGTAGTTTTTCATTATTAGGCCTTTCTGCTGAAACATGACTAATCTAATCCAGGCAAAAGAGGAAACCTCTGGCATCAAATCTATGTTCCCAAATGACTGACTGATGCGTTTTGCCAGGGAATCATGCTCGACATGTAGGGATGGAGAACAAGTCCCTGTAATCTATGACTTACTAGCTGTTTCTAAGTGATTCTGGCTGTGTCGATAGATTTGTTCACAGCTCTAATTGTGTTAATGAATTGAACATAATTAAACTTACAGCATGTCACAAGCTTCCTCTGGCAACTCTAGTAGGTTTCTTAAGTACCAGTTCATCAGCAACCATACTGCAACTGAAAAGATAACTACAGACCCAGCCAGAACAGTTAGTAACAAAACAGCCAATAAATATTAGACCAGACCTTAATATCACTATTCATCCAAATTATTGCATGAGAGGTAAGGAATTTGGATTGTAAAGGTAGAATATCCCAGGGTTTTTATTTTTTCAGGGTCCCTCTTGAGAAGCACCCAGCCCAAGTTGTACCACTATTACTAAAAAGTACTTTCATAAAGGAATCTATCTTTTGGCTTATGCAGAAACCTCAAGTCCAATCTGGTTATGATGACTGGCATACGTAGTTTTTGTAACATTCCACAAAGCAAAACTCATCTGAATTCCGATATTTGTCTTAAAATGCAACTCTCGCATGGTTTGCAACATTGAATATGAGGATTATGTGAAATGTACTTCCCTCAAAATAGAACAAGGTGCAGCAATTTAGCTGGGATGACAAATAACTTATTGCTCGTGTACACACAGGTAGGAGTAACAAATCACATTGTCTATCTCCATTGAGGTTTTGGGAGTCATCCTCTGTTTGGCCACTGTACTTTTAAGTATTTAAAGAATTGTAATAATTAATGCATTTCCAATATATTTAATTTTGATCTGTTTTTGGTATTATCCCTTTAGTCAAACCTCAGAGAATAAATATCTTTTATATTTTTCATCCTAAAACTTGGATTTCCTCCTTGCTGCACATACAAACATTGCAATCGATAATTGGGCAATGTTAACAAAGAGCAAAATATTATTAAGCCTTTTCTAATTTATGTCATCACTGAAAATCTATCTTTAAACTTATATCTTATTCTCAAGTTTTTCTTCATGTGATCACTGTTGTCTTTGCATGTATAGAATTTATTTTTCATTTAAAATGTGAGCAAGAAGCGGTGACTATTCAAAATTTACTGGTACTATTCTCATTGTTGAAGGAGCTATATATGGGATCTATAGTCCCAGTAGAAAAAAAATAGCATATATGTGTTATTTTTTAAACAATAGTCTCTTTCTATGAAAGAATTGATTCTGGTTCAGTGTTTTCATAATAGGACAAAGTGTTGTAGGAATTACTGATGGTGCAAAACATTATCAGGTGCACACAGCATGAGGCCTGAACTGTTTTCACGATGTAATTTTTGAAGAAACTCCAGCAAACTAAACCCTTTTGATGCAGCACTAGATAACAATATGGAACAAATAAAATGATCTAGGAGAAATGTTGCCTCTAGCACAAATGACTGAATCTCATTAATATCCATGCAGTTATCTGCAGACCACGAAAAATACATCTCTATGCATTAGCTAGCACAGATACCTCTATGCAGTACTGCCTTTAGGTTATGTAGACATACACAGAGTATTTTCTGATTAAATTAACTTGTGTCAGGTTCTTAAGGTTATATTTTTCTTTCTTGTGCATTCATATCTAACCTGAGGCTGAGGCTTATTTTCAGCATCTGTCTTAATATGAATTTTGTGGTGATCCTCAGCACAAAGAATTTCTGCTTTTCATTATTACACCATGCTTTGTAGACCAAATAGTAGCAAACTTCCAGTGCAACTTAGCCTTTTTTTTTCCCCAGGACTGGGAGAAGGTTGGCTAACATCTTAAGTAAGTAGATAAGCACAACACAATCAAACTTGTAGGATGCACACGTTCCATGTATGTGTCAGAGACGTTTGTGTGATAAATTACACAGACCATGTGGTAAATTGCAGTTTGTGCTTTTGACTGCCTCATCTACCCTCTGCTTACTAATCCATCTCCACTGGGACCACTTCTATCATTTAGAAGATCTGATCAACATCAAATAGCTCCTTTAAAAAAAACACAAAACAACTTGCCACTATACATAAAGCAGGTTTATCTAGCCATAGTAAATGCTGGATATGTCAGCAACCTTCAGCTAACCTATTTCATGTCATTTTAAAGGGTCATAAATGGCAAAAAAGAGTGGAACAATACATGAAAAGGGCTTCCTCTTAAGCTCTTAACAGGGATCTTACTGTCCCTGGAAAAATCTGTATGATGGGACTGAGAAGAAAAGTAAGGCTTGAAGCATGATCCAAAAATAGCACTCTGTACTAAAAGAGAAAACCCAAAGCCTAAATAAAAAACAATGACAAGAAAAACAGGAAAAAAAGGGAAAAAACCCCTTCCCTTCTCCCCAGAACAGTTCTATGAACTCTCCAAGCCCTAAACCAGAAAAATAATCTGACATCTGATGCAATATTGAGACTAATATGCTAATTCCATATGGTTAGATTAATCCATTAATCACTGCTAGAAATAATTGTGTAGGTACCTAAATTAGCTGAATCTTTTTTTTTATGGGAATCAAAGAAAAATAAAAGGTTTTATAACACTAAAAGTAATTCTTGTGGCTGAGCATTGTGTTTAAACACTCATCCTTATGCTGCTACTTTCCCTTGAAAAAAGCAGAGCAATGTCCTCGTCTTCACTGAGCATGGTATTAGCACCGCTCCGGAGCCCAGACTTAATTAAATAACAAGGTTAGGATCAGACAATATATCAAGGTTATAAACTGGAGCACTAACCTTCTGGAGGGGAGACATTCTCAGCTTTCCAAAGGAAACAGGGGTTCGTGTCTATATTTGGAAGGTCCTGAGAGAACAAACTTTAGCATCAGCATAAATTAAGTACAGAAGAGGTAATTTAGGTACAGTTAGTCTCTTTCTGCCTTCTCTTTCTGCCTGTGCCTTAGTTCAGGACTGGAGTTCCTGTGCTGCCACAGATAATAGCATCAAAAGGGAAAGCAGGCTGATTTCCAGAAGCTTTGGGTCAGGCCCTGAACACCATAGGTTCTTTAGAAAGGAACGTCACCTGAGCTTCAGCTTCTGCTCAGAGTCCTCTCTGACTTCTTCTCTCTGCTCAGCACTAGGTTTTATTGAGGTCAGTGGAGCTGACAGCATCTGGCTCCAGAGCTCATCCTGACACCAAGGACTTCTCTTTGATGTACTGTAGATACTCCAAAAATGTGCATCTCCATAAGAAAGAAGGTGAACATAGACCAATACCAAACAGGAAGGGAGAACTGTCTTTTCTGAAAAATGTCTGTACAAGCAGCACATTGCCTTTTAGGGCAGTAAGGTCTGTTCACAGAGGAAGGTGCTGCATAGAGCAGGCAGAGGCTTTCTGTGCATGGAGACACAGACTCAAAGGATTAGACTGTAAGTGCTTAACTGTAAGAGGGGAGATTGTCTAGAGTACTAACCCTGTTTGTATGATAAGAACCAGGAAATGCTACAAATTAGACAAGTAATCAATAGCATTCAGATTTTCAAGAGAAGTACACAGAATAAAAACCTCAAACTCATTTAATTGTATTCCTGGAAAGTTTTGCTCTGTTCCAAATTACAAAATAGCTTGTTATAGTCTGGTAAAAAATATTCTTTGTCTGTGACTGTTTTTCTAAATAGAAGATAAAGCATCATTATTAAATTTTCATGCAAACTGTTATGCGTGGAGTAACTCATTATGAAAGAACTATTATATTTGCAAAGTCAATATTTGAAAGGTTAGTAGCACTTCACTGAAACAAAGGTTGAAAGGTCTGAAGATACGAAGTGAAAGCTTGGTTAAACAACAAGTAAGGCAGGATGAGCTAACGGTTTGCAATGGTCTGTAGGGTGGATAAACCAGAGGGAATAAAGATTTATAGAAAAGTACAGTAAAGTGCATCAAGGACTACTGGAATGAAAATAAGAAATGGAAAGTTTAGACTGGGCACATCAGGAAAAAATTCTTATTGGAAAAATCTGTTACATGGCCAAGCAGACTCCCAAGAGATATGCTGGAATTGCTGAAATTCTCTGAAATAACTAAAATGAACCTAAAATTCTCTGAAATAGCTAAAATGAACCTAAAATGAACAATAGTATAGACCATCATGGCAAGAGCAATGTCAGGATTGGTGCTGAGCAAAGGGTGTCAACCTATGGTCACCTGCTTACATCAGTTCACTGCACTGTCCTGACACTGCAGTGAAAGCTCCAAAATGTAGGTGGTAGGAACAGAACATAAAGATAAAAAAAAAATTGAAATTTATATAGTTTTTGTGTCTGTACACATATAAAAAAACCAAAAAACCCAAAACTGAAATGCCTTCATAGACCTCTGAATAATATGTGAATTTTACAAGTGTGGCCCCTGAACAGCCTATGGGTCAGAAATTCCACAAATAACTACTTTTAGTTCCACATCAGTGAGTTTCCAGGCTAAAACTGGGTCTCTGTCTGGCAAACCAAACTTCATGACATTGGGTCAATTTTTCCTTTCCTGAAAGGCCTCATATTCTTTATGTGCACCCAGGCTGAGGTAACTGCCTCATGTCATATTTTGTTGGGAAAAAGATCTTGTCAATGTGGGATTCCTTTATAACCAAACTTAAGAAAATACCTTTTCAATGTGTACATATAGTAAGTTTACTTTATGACCAAAGTTTTTTTCCTTCTGCTAGCAACATTTGCTCATCCCAATTTACTCTTTCAAGTTCTACCACTGAAAACCTTATGCCAATAAATAGGATACCTGTGAATACCTCAGCTAATAGTGCTGCTAGCCATGCATAGCAGTGTAACTTTTTAAAAATTGACATTTGGGTTCAGGCACACAGAATGGCTGCTAAGAAAGAACTCAGCTGGATGCTGAGGTTGTAATTGCTGGGGAGCTGATTGAAAGAACTGAAACTCTTTTGGGCCTGGCACAGTTGTAAGAGCTGAAGATATGAAGGAGGAGGGATGATACTGTAAGGGATAATTTTTCAGCTCTGTGGTGGCTTCATGTGTGATCACGTGCAGGAACATTGCATTCCTTTGGCAAACAGGAAAATACTTTCTTTGGGTTAAGAGTTGTAGGTTCCACCAGCAGAATATAATATTAAGCACATATTCCCAAGGCACATGCTCACATATTACACACACAGCTATGGAAGCTGCAGAAGAAACTTGTCACTGCTCAATTCAAGAAGAAGCCTTACAGGCAAAATGCAGAAGATGCAGAGGAGCCACCAGCATTGTTCTTCAGTCAGCAGGCCAACCCCCTTCGAACAGCCTGGAACTGGAAAAAAACCAAAAAAAGGTCAAAAGGGAGTAACAGTGCTGCCATCCAAGATGGTTCTTTGATTTTTGCTTCTCCTGTGGAGACAGAAAAATGTGACTTTGAACTGGTATGGAGCTGGAAAACACAGACATCTGTTGACTGGCCATTTTGATATCTGCCAACAGGATTTTAATATTGTATTTTTATTTAATACCCCTTTGTTAGTAACTGGATCCCTAATACCACTACTATTTTGATGTCAGGGTACCTTATGATCTCACATAATGGTTGAATCAGTCTAAAGTTGACTATAATTCCTGATTCCAACTCCTTATGAGCCCTGATGTTATAAACTGTGGACAGCTGTATAGTTACATTCCTTGCCCAAGATTTGTAAAAGTATTGTAGGGTCTTTCTTTGCTTGCAAAAAGAATACAACACCAATATATCAGTCAAACAAGTTACCATATAAGAAAAGACCTAGTAATTATTATTATTGTTAAAAAGAAATGTATTTCATTAGTTTGCAAATGTACACATTTGTGGCAAAATCACCCTGCCTATTTTCAAACAGTAATACTTGATCTAATATTGACTACATTATTATTATTGGACTAGAACTAATAGTGTCTCATCACTTTTGAGGAATTGTATGACTGGTATTATGTATTCTGTTGCGCTTCAAGAATAGAAACACTCCAAACTTATTTTCACCAAAGTATATTTATCCTTTATACTGCTGTTCAGGAAGGATCTCTTCGTAGAGACTGGTGATTATCCTTCAACTTAAAAATTATTATCCCTTACTTTTATGGAACCTAACGCACATCTGAAATGAACCTGACACCTCTTTGCTCTTGAATGATCTTCCTCAATTATTTTAAGAATGAAGTCTACCACTAGAAAAATTATAAATTATAGAATTCTCCCACTCCCAGGTTTACTTTGATTCTGTGCAAATTTGCCAGAATGAAAAGATTACATCTTCAGCAATCAGGTGGAAAAAAAAGTACATTGAGGTTTTTTAAATTAAAATATTTCTTTTGACGAAGGGATTAGCCTAAGTTTGCACACTCAGTGTAATTAGTGCATATGGTCCAGCTGTGAAGAAATAGCTGAGGACTTCTAACTTATTATTAATTAGGCTCATTAAAATGCAAGTAAGAGAACGATGCCTAGATAAACAATACCTTATGTCATAAAGTCATTACTTGACAAGAGCTAGTCTTGCTAACAGAAGTCATTACTGATATTTTAAAGGAGCTTTTTTTTTTAGACTCCATGGGTGCCAGTTAACTACTTTTGACTGACATCAAGGACAGACATGCAAAGCTGTAAGGAGCCAGCCGTACAGCACAGCAATTCTTTTCACATCATTTCAAAATATGTCTGGCTGAGGTCAAAGGTTGACAACCAAATGACAGGCCTTCTTCAATTGCTGTGGTGTCACAGCAGGAGTGTGTCAGGGAAATTTTCCTGGGCCCCTCTGTGAATTTTTACATGTTCACATTTCTTTCCTTGTCTTGTAAGTGGGATAGGATTGGCAGATTTGTGATTAACACCTCAGAAGGAGAAGCGTAGACACCATCCCAGGTTGGGAGCTCATGGTAACTGCAGCTAATAATCAAAAGGTTCTCCTTCCACATTAGCAAAGTACAAGAGACCAGCCTTTTATTTGTGTTCATTTGTATTAGAAAAGGGATGTGAGATTAGCAAGGGCTTTAGCTGTGTACTTTGGTAGGACTTGCTGCATTTCTCACTATCAGCACATCTCCCAGTGATATTGGTGTAACGAGAATTGTCCTCCAGACAAAGACAAAAAGAAGATCTATGCATTAAATACCAACAAACCAGACACCAAACTGCTTTCAGAGTTTTATCAATGTTTCCTTTTCTTTAAAGTGCTAGCTTACAAATAGGTCCACTGAAACAGCCTTGGCTGAAAATGCATCAAAAGCTGCTATTGACGGGTGCTAAAATGAGGGCCTGCCTTTAACACAGGGTCAATTGATAAGTGACTGACCCAGACTTTTGACTGACATGAAGAGCTGTCAGGCAAGGTGAATCATTTTAAGTGGTGAGTAAGCACTGAAGAGATCTAAGCCACTGCTGCCTTTGGTAAAATAACTTGTGATAGAAAGAAGAGGTGAGAACCAGACTGCAATAAAGTAAAAAATCCAGGAAGGTAATTTTACTTGGATTTGGAGAAGACTGACGTAATAGGGACTTCCCATTGTCTATTTACCAGCCCCATAAAACATTCTGTCTGATGAATAAAGAAAAAAAATTGTGTCTTGAGTAGAGCTGAGAACCACTGTAGATGCACTCTTGTCAAGAGTTATGCTGTACTTCAAAAGCAAAACCTGCTTTGCTCTAACCTCTGGAAACTCCCATGAACTTGAAAATATCTTGTCCCAGTCTTATGGCATCTGTTTTCACTTTAGAGTAAAGGGAAGACAACAAAATCTAGACAAGATCATCTCAGCTCTTTCTGTCTTTGTTTACTCTTTAAGCACAGGTGGAGAAAAGTGATAGGACAGAACATATAACAAAGTACAATATACTTGAAGATAAAAGTGAGGAATTAGCTAAAGCTGAAGATATCACCAAAACCTTGCAATTAGAGCAAAGTAAATGAAATTATACTCAAACCACATAATACATTTTTATGTTTAAATTCTAAGCATAAGAGGAAAAATCTTAATCTGATCAACTGTAACTGAGTATCTTCTCCCCACTCTAATACACATCTCCACTGGCTACAGAGTACAGGTAAGATTTACATATGAACAAAGTGGAAAAATAACCTTCATCCTCAAGAACCTAGAAAAATGCCACAAACCTGACAGTTCCTGAAATGTACCCTCTTTTTCAAGCTGGTCCATTGTATGACCAGATCTTCCCAACTGTCTCTTGGATAATGTGAGCATGCAACCTGATGGCATAAAACATGTGTCTGCTATAAAATATGTGGTCTTATATGTCACAACCTGTATGTTGACAAAGCACAGCCAGTTGCTCATGAAATTATTACCTAATGGGTGCACCCCAGCACACACTGTACCATGTGGAGAACAGTCTATATTTTTTTGGTGGCCCTCAGCTCAAGACCCCATGACCTGTAAACCACCCTTGGGTAGAAAACCTAGACTGTTGCTATATATATGAAAGAGAAGACAAAAAAAATCTGTGAGGAAACTTGATCTTTCCATATGGTCAAGAGGAAGTGCAGCTTCACAGGCTGCTCACCAAGCACCTAGCCTGAAGATGTCATGAGTGACCAAATCTGTTCTGGCAGCTGGGACTTTTATTTTTTTTTGCATAGCTAATCCTTTGTTTTCATGAAGAGTTTAATGTGAGCATTTGATAGCAAAATCAGAGCACACTGATTAGTTTTGGTATAAGTCTGTTATGGAGTCTAGTTGTGACAACACAAATTTTTTAGAAAAAAAATTCTACTTTCCAAGAATATTCCAAATATTCTCTCAAAAGAAGTTGTTTACACACACAAGCTAATTCATAATCTTACCTGAGAAAATGTGCAAATATGTGCATGAATAAAGTAAATATCTTTTATTTTTTTTCTCAAAATGCCTTTTTTCTAAATATTTTAACTCTTCATCTAGCTAGTGCTATTTTAGAGTCATCTTAAAGAGCTGTCTTAAAACTCCAAAGACCCTTTATCCCTGACAAATAATTAAGACAAAGAAACAGTAGAGTGTGAAAAGCCAGCTTCCCTGTATGCTTCAGAAATAATTGTATTCCAAATAAACATATATGCAATTAACAATTGTTTACCTCAATGGACAAGAGTAAAAACAGAAGAAGCAGGGACTGTCCTACGAACAAGAAGAGCTTGCGAGGCTGGAGCTGCAGCCTGTTTAGATGCGTTCGCAGTACTGCATGAAACACTTCAGCAAATACTCTGAAACGCGGTCAGGAACGCGGAGCAGAGGTGGGGATTGCTGAGCAGCACCTGCGACGAGCCCTGGCTGAGCAAACACCGAAATGATCAGGCACAGCCGCGCCGCGGCAAAGGCGCGAAGGGCGGCCGGGCCGGCCTGGCCAGCCGCGGCCATGGCACGGCTCCTGCCCGCTGCAGCAGCGCCCGGCCGCAGCCCGAGCTGGCTGCTGGCCCTGGCGAGCCTCGCCTCGCTCGTGTCCTCTCCGGGTGCCTGCAGGGACACGGGCCGGCCGCCTCGGCCCGGTGAGACGCGGCGGTGTGGGCCGAGGGGCCCAGGAGAGGCAGGCGCCCGTCAGGCCTCTCCCTCCGCGGGTCGCGGGGCCCTGGCAGCCGGCAGGAGATGCCGTGCCCTCCATTTCAATGCTGCCAGCATCCTCCGTGACCTTCCCTCTCCCTTCCCAGCACACGCTGACACATCCAGCCTAAATTTGCGTCTCGCATCACCTCAGGATACTCATGGCTAATTTCATTATTTTGGAGAGAAAATGCAAATGAAGCCAGACAGCTGGTGCTTTCCTCGTGGCGAGGAGTGATGGAGGGGCCTGAGGCCTACCTCATCAGAGGCTCTCATACCCGTCTGCTCAGACAGGCCCTGGCGGGAGGAGAGCGGGGAGGCTGCGGGAGCAGCGGGAACAGATGGCAGGGAAGGTAGGAAGATGGAGAAGCGAGAGGGGCCGGAGCTATTCGGAAGAAGAGGCAGTGTCAGTTACCTGTGGGCTCAGGCAGCCTCACAGGACAGGTCAGCATCTTGTTTTTAATTCGGTGGGGATATGAAAGGTGGTCGCTGGTCAGGTGTTGCACAGCAGCCTTGGATTAAGGATATTTTAGGATCTGCTTTAAACCAGCAAGGACCTCAGTTTGCTCCTAACCTTGGCCAATTGACTGCTAACTCCTCCTGAAAACACTGTAACTCTAAACCCAGCAAGTTCAGAGGTTGTGTTTTAAATCCCTTTTCAAGAGTAGGCAAAGACTTAGAGAAAAATATATTCCCCAATAAACAAGAAGGAGAGATTTTAAATCAATTCCTCCAATTATTCATGGAAGGAGGAAGGGAAAGCAAAATCATGCCTGTAAAAAATTTGTCAGAACATTATCTGATAAAGCACCTATACAAGAGGCCTGCAAGAGTAATGCAGCTCAGCACAGACTGCCCAGCATTTCTCAGCAGGTCATCCCAGCTTGTACCAACACATTCCACAGAAATGTTCCCTTACACCAGGTAATGACACCAGGGGCATTTTACTTGGTAGGAGTTTTTATGTTGCTATTTTATTATTATTCCTCTTATTTTTAGTGAAGTTGTTTCTAGAGAGGTCTGAAATCTTCTTTCATTTGACATACCTGCAGGCAAATAGCAAGTATAGAATTTTTTAATACATTAATTGGAGAGGTAAGTTCTTTCCAGGGAGCAGATCTCTCCCACTCTCTTTCTCTCTCTCTCTGCATGGTATAGGTAGATCTTTTAAACAAAAGAATAAAAGAAAAAAAATAGATTTGAAGAGATTAAGTTGAATGAGCAGAATTTTCAAGCATTAAGAAGGAGCTAGAAAAGGCAAGAAAACTTATTTCTTAAACATACATAGCCCTATCCTCTGAAACATTTTAAAAAATTAATCGTCAAGACTTCATGTGTATTCTATGTCATAAACCTCTCCAACTACAACCCCCCCCTACATCTGTAACAGAGTTCTTTCAGATTCCTCTGTTTAATAATTACTCAGATCAATCAGAAATTGTAATAAATTGATTATAAAAGCAAGTCACTGATTCATTAGGTGAGTAGGCAGAGGGTCAGTATTATCGCTGAAGCAGATTCACAGACTTCAGAGAAGATGACTGATGCTATTCTCACAGACCTAATAACTGGTGTCTGCCAACACAACTAATAACACAGGATTCAAGAAACTTGGTTCCCAGTACTTTTAAGATACAGATCTGAAGTTAAACTGCTACTGTAAATCTTGTGGCCATCAGTTCAGATACCCAGGCAAATGCTAGTTTTAGATTCCATTCTGTATAGGGTGCAAAGGGCTGTTGAGGGCTGTTGCTGTGGAACAGCCCCTTTCTTCCCTCCCTGTTCCCCACCCCTCACTGACATCCATACAAAGCCAGCTAACTTTCCACCCATCTAATTTGCATTACTTGTCCATCTCTCCCATGGGAATATTCTCATGGGTTATGTGTCTCCTCCACTCCTCCAAAGTTCTTCTTCTATGTCTTTCTACACAAGGTTATCCAATACCTTTCCAGCTTTCCTTCCTTTTGTTTAACAATGCTGACAGGCACAAGGGCTCCTCCCCAGGACCCTACCCACACACTGTTTTCCTCTCAGATGCTGTGTCCCTTGAATAGGCTTTTCCTATTCTTCTCTAACCTTTCCTCTGTGTGCTTTCTTTTTTCATAAAAGGCTGCAATAAACCTTTATCTCCTTCTCTGTCCCCATCTAAGTCTGCTGCTACCAGTTGTTCCATTCAGTTTCTCCCCTTAGCTCTCTCTGATCCTGACTGACAGCCCCTTCTCTCTTCTCCTGCCATCTTTCTTTCTCTCACACTGCAGCATCCATGATGAAGGATTAGTTGAACAGCAACTGTGTTTCCCTGTCTTAACATCTCCCTTTTGCACGTGTATTCTCCTCTCACCTCCCTTAGTGTACGGCTTGGGAGTTCCCTTTTTCCTTGCCTAACTTTTGCAGAAATTTAGGTTGATTCTCAGTCACCACAGAAATTTTCTGTATGCCTTTCATATTTGCCAGTGGTTGGTCTCACAGACCCTTAGCCCAGAATGACAGAAAAAACCAAACTTTGTTTTCTGACATATGACTTCCTACCCAGATTTCCTTGCTTTCTCCCATTTGCTATTATCAGTTGTTCTAGTGCATATCTTTGGCATTATCTTCTACACAGCATGGATAGAAGACTGTCTAAGCCTTGGAGATATTTATTGCATAACATCTCCGTGATATAGATTTTCATGTCAATCTATATAAAGATAACTCTTGGATGGTATCTGCTCACTTCATATCCTGATTATTGCAACATTATTTTCTCTGTTGTGTCAGATTCATCACTTATGCTCACTTCCAGAATTTCTCCACAAATTATCCATCATCTCCTGATAAGTGGAAAGCTGAGTCCCACATCTGAACTCCTGTCTTTCCTTACGTACTCACATTTCACTGTCTATATATTTCTCATTTGCAGCAAGAACAGAAACACAATGAATAGAATTTGTATGCATATATACCATAAGCTCTCCTATGGGCTAAAAATGTTACATTTCTCAGGCTGTATTTCCAGTTTGCTTTGTCCATGTCCATATTTTGTCTTTGCTTCCTATGTTGAGACTGAGATGCAAGAATTGGGAGAGGACTGTTTTAGTCCATGCATTTATAAATTAATGGATTCACAGCTCTTAAGTAAAACCAGCTCATACAAGCTACGTTAATGTAAAAATTAACACCAGATGGTGAACTCAGAGAGATAAGAAATTTTACTCATGAATCTACTTGTTGATAGAAGGAAAGTGTGGAATATGTCAGAATCAGCCTTGTCTTCAGGGTGGGTCACCCTCCACCATCCTACTGGCAAGTCCTTTGCATGAAACAACAAGTCTGCCTGAGAAAAGGAGTGGGATTTTCTATCTTGGAGATAAGGGCCATCTTTGAGTCCTCTTTCCAGGATCAATTATGAATTTCAATTCCACAGTCACTAAAAAACAGAGGAAGACTGACCAGCAAACAGTCTAAGGAATATATCTGGCAGGACATAGTTATTTCATAGTTACTGACGTGTTTAAATCTTGCCAAACTGGAAGCAGTTTTGGGCAGGAGCATTAACAGAGTGGTAAATACTGCAGGAATTCTACTTGTAGACACAAGGGCATGTCAGCTCCAAGCAGAAATGAGCTGCATTAGCAATCTGCCTGCCAGCTCCCAGTGAGGCTGGGGCATAGCACAGCAAAGCCCTGTGCAAGAGACATTAGCTGAGGACTAAAAGTTTTTTAATCTGATCTGCTCTACACTTCCAGCTGTGCAAATAGCACTCACACAGGACCACGCTGACAGATTTCCACTGCTTCTTGTTCTGGAGAGAGCTTATAACAGACTTGCTGTGACTCTGCACAGACCTGCATTGCAAGATGTAGCATAATATTGGACACTGAAGATTACAGCTCCCTAAGGAGTTGCAAATTTTTTTTCCCCAACAAAAGACTGCATAGCTACAAAATATTTTCTCTTTAAATGCCCTTGTTCAGGAATAGGGTCAAAGTCACACTTGATAATCAACCAGGATTTTATTGATTGAGCAAAAAAAATATGTGCTAACATTCCTAGGATACATAGAAGCTTCTTTTGTTGGTTTTTTTTTTCAGTCACAAAGACACTCTGTTTAGCCATCAGCATTTACAAAAACAGCAGTGCAGACATGTCAAGTTCAACATGTTTTCATTCTGTGTTCCCGAGCTCAGCAGTTAGACCGTTCATTAATTTCCCCTTTTCCTCCACACACCGTCTGTGCACCTTATTTATATTCACCTGCTGCCAGTTTAACACCCTGAAGAGGCACACCTGCAGTGGCAGCAGCTTCACATCACTGCTGCTGGGCCCCATGCTTTAGTCCCTTCTAGGAGAACTCTTTCTGCCTAAGCCCTGACTCGCTTGAATCCCACACTGGCTGCACAGCCAGCTTGTTTGAAATCTTCACCCAAGTCTGACCTGGCTCCTTTAGTTTCTCCAGCACTGCACATCATTTTACCTTCTGATTTCACAGACCTGTGTTTATTTCAGGAAACAAACTATCCTGGCAGAGTCTTAGATAAAGGTATCTGTGAAACAGAAAATGACCCTTCTCTTGAATCACAGAGCTGTTGACAATTGGTTTCAAATCATGTTTCTTGCAGTCCTTCCCCTCCACGTCCACTCCATGCAACCTAGAACATATGACAATGGCAGTGTTAAACGTGCTGTTTACCATACAAAGAGCCTTTTGACTTGAAGAGAGAGAAAAAGAGAAACTGATACACAGATCAGCTCTTCTTCTGTCTCCTTGGAGCTTCAGTAGAAGCTACAGACTCTGGAAAGGTAGTTCTCCTCCTTCAAGCAAATCCAAGGTTCAGTTTCTTAGACACTATCTGTAGCCAAAGCCCCAAAGGTAGAAGTCCAGCAACCTCGCTGTTTTGGAGCAGGAGCACGTCATAAAATTAGAAAAAGGAACAGGCTGATCGTGTATCTTCTGCTGTTTCTTAGCAGCAGCAGTCACTCCTGCTTGAGCCTGGGCTCAACTCCAGTTGGCAAGAATTCTTGTTAGCAAATTCATGGACTTGACTATCGCCTGAACCTTCAAAGATCAGGATGGCATAGCAATTTCTAAACATAATTTATTTTGTCAATAAGCCCCGTCTTTAGGGAAGGGTCTGCAAACCCTATATACAACAGAAATGCACAAATGGCAGTGTTTATTCATGTCAGCACTTTAGGATGCACAAGAAACAAAATACACTGTACATCCATGGCCACAGACCCTTGGGCAGAAACTGGAAGAAATGGATTCAATGCAGCACATATGACTCTCCTCTTTGTTAGGCTGTTGGGTATTCAGGAGTGGGTAAGGTTGTTCTCTGTCTTCCCAGTGGTACATGAAGAGTTGTGAAAGCACACCAGGAGAGCAAACACTGTGTTGTTGTAGCCACATGTGCACTTTGAGGTCTAGCTCAAAGTTCTGGCCTTTACACACTAGGAAATTTTGCAGATGAAATCCCCGACTCAGTGAAGTAGAAATAAAATGCCCGTTCTCTTAAATGAAATCAGTATTACTCCAGGCTCTGATATACTAGTGTGCAATCAAAAGACTTCTTGAAATTGATGAAGTTGATAGATTAAATTATATAGGTCACAGAAAAAAAGATTTCTAGTTAAAGTGCTCACAGTTCTGAACATGACCAGAGTGTTATGTTCTATATAATAATTTAAATTTTGAAATTGAATGATGAAAGGGTAAAGCAGCACCCCACAGTGTTATCTGTCACAGGATATTTATGAAAAAAGAGAAAAAAAATCTTTAAATACTTAGCTATTAAATAGCAGCTAGAAGAATAGGTTCTGGTATTGCTTCCAGCTAAAGTGAAGAAAATCTTCCCCATTTAGGCAAGTACTGCAGGCACATGAGAGAAATCTGAAAAGTAATCAATGGTATGTTGGTTCTGCGTTTCGTGACATTTACATTTCTATTTAAGTCAGAGTTTGCATATTCATTTCTATTTTAATGATTTCTTTTGAGCTGTTTTGTAAGGAGGGTGTGATACAGAGCAATAGCTTATGCATTGTGGTATTGACTTACCTACACAGGACCCTGTGTACTCCTCATCTACCTGTACAAGTAACCAGTGAAGGCAGCAGAGAATTCAGACTATTTGAATGGTTTTCTTCTTCTCTAACTGTGCAGTACAATGCACATACCATCTAGCAAAGAGTGAACTAACTTTAGCTATATGAGAAATCCCACAGAAATTGATTGAATCACTTGTATACTAATCATTAAGCTATGTTTTAAAACCAAATTGTAACAGAGATCAGTTATCACCCTTCCTCATACACGGGGCTCAAGGAAAGGAAAATAGAATGAAAGACAAGCATCTTAATTTACAAGTTAAATTACCTGATTGTCATCTAAACCAACTAAGAACTCCCAGCGTTTGATTAAAACTTTGTGTATCAAGGCATACATACTGAATTCCTCCACCTGTCCAGAGTCATAGTACATCAAGAGTCAAGGCAGAGATGCTTTCCTACAGAGGAAAGAGGTTACTGACTCTGGACATAATTTTGTCTCCCCTGTCAGAGATCATTTTCACAGAGAAACCAATGGACTGCAGAAAGGAAAGGAGAACTCTGAGAACCTGGCGCTGTTTGAACTGATAACAGCATTGAAATGCTGAAAAAGAGAGAATGGATGGGTGACATCAGTCACAGGAGGTGAAATGGTGAGGTCACTGGAGCTAAATGGATCATGGAGAGTAGATCTGCACTTTGTCCTTTGTCCTCTCCAAGGTATTATTCAAATATAATTCCTCTGTACATTGTGTGACATTTGCTAAGATTTTAAGAGTGGTACTTTAGAGCATTAGCCTAGGAGAAATTATCTTGACCAATATGGACAGGTATTTCCATAAAGCATATTGTTATTTTAATCTCATGTAAATATTGGCAATTGTGAATTATCCCTTAGAGTGACTTTTTATTTTATTTTGCACTTTATACCCAATATACAGATGATTTAAGCAAAAGCTTTGCTAATTGGGTAAGACCATATCTTCAAAATATTAATTTTAGAATATTAAAATTGTTCCTTTAAGCAAGATTGTGCTTTCCCATTTTTCACAAAAACACAGCCAGAAACAGACTTGTTTGTGTCTGTAGAGCTTAGTACATGCTCAGATACATTAAAGTGGTTTCGGTTTAATTTCCACTAGATTACTTTATCTCAAGTTAAAATTTTGCCAGAAGATACAATAAGAGACTATTTAGATACTATAAGGATTAGGCATTACTTCCATAGAAGTAAATAACATGACCATTCTTCTGAAAGCAGCAGACAACTAATTAATTTCCCAAATGTACAGCATACAACTGCTGAAAAATAAAATAACAGAGAATAATAAAGAATAGGAGATAAGGTGTATCTTACCATATGCATAAAATCTTTCTTTAGAGATGAAAGATGATTCAGTTGAACAATTCAATAAAAGACTAAAATTAATATCAATTTTTAAAACCATTTAAAACACATCTTGAAATACAAGATTTCATCCAGAAACACTTCAAGCATTGCTCTGTGTTCAGCAGATATACCAACAAAACAATATGAATATCTATTTGAAATTAAATATCTCTGAATTCCTTTAACCACAACTCTGGTCTCTAAAAATCTTCATTCTGTTTTGACCGCTGTACAGAAATTGTGATTTGATATCTCATTCAAAGCCCAGCTGTGCAGGAACTCTGTTTAGTGCAAAGCTTTGCAAAAAGGAAAAAAAAATATCTTATTTGACCATGAACTTTAGATGATCTAGTTAGCGTTACTGTCAAGCATCCCGCGGTCTTTTTGAAAAGCAGGACTTGTCCATGTTGCCCTCTGGCCAACTTCAGTGGGATTGAAGCACTAGCGAGAGCCATCAAACTGCCTGACAGCTTGTCACCAGTGAGACTCCATTAATTTACACACATTTTCCACTGTTTGGCATTTACCATGATAACTCTTTTCTTTCCAAGCAGCTCCTGTTTGCATTTAACACTCGGGTTAATTTTCATCAGAGTTTAAATTTAGCCATCAGTTATTTCAGGGGAGCTGTCAGCCAACATATGGAGGAAAAAATCCTTCTGAATTTATAATAAAGTGGAATCTGTTGAATGTGAAACAAAAAGCAACTGCAATATACTGCAAGGCCCCGATGGGGGGACCAGGGTCAGCAAAGAATAGCAGAGTGGATTAGTTGTTCTATTCACCAGAGTGGCACCTGAGCACCTCAGGAGCTTCTTGATATATCAAAAAATGATGGAAAGACACAGTTCAATTTGTCCCCCTTTTATAAAGGATAATTAACCTGTCAGTCTTGCTACTTTAACAACTTCATTAAATTGGAGCAGAAATGGGTGCAGGGAGCCCCTGTCTTTTTCCAAAATGAGCACAGGGCACTTGTTTAAATCATTGAACTGCCACCTTCTTCCATCTTCCTCTCCCTTAGAATAACACAATGTTATTTTAGTGTTTTTTAGGTGAAATTGAGCACCCTTCCTTAAAATAGAGCACTACACTTGCTCTCACGTGGCCAACACTAGGCATCATTTTAACTCCAAAGGATGAAAATAATCAGGCATGCAAACAAGGAAAACTGCATCAATTAAAGGTGGAGCTTACAGGGTTGCTGTGGCACTTCCAGCATGCCATGATCCTTCTCAAAGGTGAGATGACTTTCCCAGGTAAGAAGGAAAGAAACAAAGTCCCCGTTTCTTGTGGAAAATTGTAAACTTTATAATTTGTGTTCTGAACTGGACAGAAATGCTGTCTGTAAACTGAAAAGTCTGCAGGCAAGTTTATACTGAAAAGATGAAAAATCAAATTAATGTGTACATCTCTGGAAAACACATTTAGGATTTCATAAATAACAGTCCTTATAAATAATTAACTGGATATGGCCTAAGTTACTGATCAGTCCAAAATCTTCGTCTAAGTGTACCACATCATTCTGCAAGGTACACTTTTTGCACAGTATAATATTTTCCTCTCCAGAGCCATTTTATGTGCACAAAAGATTTAAAGATATCAGAGGGAGGGAGACTGTTTCCCAGAATATCAGCTTTCATAACAAGAGGAAGAGTGAATACTCTCATACACTGCACTGTAATGTAGCATTTTAGAAGTCATGCATTTTCTTGATGATTATTCAGAAAAGCCTGCTGGTATTACAAAAAACCCAAAAAACAACAACAAAACAAACAAACAAAAAACCACAAACCAAACCAATCGCCACCCCCCCTTTTATGCCTAGTTCTTAGCAAAGGATCTCATCAATTGCATCCAGAAAATAAACTTTATGTAACATGTCCAAATCTTCCAATGAAAACAACTATATATGTTCACTTATTGCCGGAGTGACCTGAATAAATAAGTCTGCCATAATCTAATTATAAGTTGAAATTATAAATTAATCAAGTTAGAAGAATTATCTATTGTTGGCTTTAGGTTTTGCTTGCTTTCTTGTTTGGTTTTAAATGTTGATATACATTCCAACACATAAATAAAACTCCATGGTCAATGAGAACAGAATTTCAGCACCTGAACAAACCAGAAGGAACATAATTGGAAGTTATTGCCACCAAAAATTTCCTATAAGAATAATAAAACTTACCCTATTTGTATAAATTTTTTTAGGGACTGTTTCGGTATCTTTCAGTCATAAGTGACCTACTAACAAAATAATGGGATTACCCTCTAATTCTCTATCTGCAGACTTGTACATAATTGCACCTTCATTTTAATATTAGCATTCTATTTTTAGAATTGTATACAGATTTGTAACTACATTTAGAAGTCACTTTAAATTTAGTATTTTAATTTTAATTTTAAAATTCGGGCACAGAGACTGAAGACATTAAGGTACCCGAGCAGATTAATGTGCCACAGTGGACTTGCACTCTAGCTAGAAACATATGCACAACTGGTTTGCCCCACACATGAATAAAAGCATAAAGATAAATTAGTTTGAAATATGATATTATCATTCCCAGTCTTATGAAACAAACTAAATACATACTAATCTGAAGTTGTGGGGAGTGTTCATCCACACAACAGTATGAGAAAGTTCTTTGTACTTCAAGTAATGGAGAAGCTTAATTTTCTATTATTTACTGATCACTGTTCCTTAGTAAAAAGGCAGCTGCATATTGATGAAGACTGAATTTAAACACTGCATCATCAGGAATCTATTTCACAAAACACATGCTTGATGTACACTTTTAATTAAGCACTTGTAATACAAAACTTTACAAACTGACAAAAGGCTAATTTTTTCCTTCAGTCATTTGCTATATTTTCTGATTTTATTTATAACATTTTTAAAAGAAGATATCTGGTGGACTTTTAGCCTTCATTATATAGATAAAACATGTGCAGCCCCAAACTTAACATAGTAATTGATTTGGCATACTTTGTATCATTCCAACACAGACCACTGTCTACCTGCATTTGTAAAGAGAAATTAAAAGCTTGATAGTCTCTTCCACAGCGTTCCTGAGAGAGTCAGAGTGAAATTCAAAATGGCAACTGCTCTTGCCACTGGTGGTTTTCCAACTTGTACACTGCCTCAAAAATTGGGGTTGCAGACATGGAATGTCATTATTTCACCAGAGCACTGACATCTCACTTTTTTATAGAACTTGGCATGTTTGTTGGCTTTTTCTTTTAAAGAAAAGCCCAGGGGCCAGAAAGAGAGGAAGAATCCTGTGCTCTGTTAGATGCGCAAGCAGGGATAGCAGGAGATGCACAGCAGTGAAGAGAGGAAATGGCTCAAATTCCCTGTGAAATAGTTAGAAGTGTTAAAAGGCAGCAGAAGGGAAAAGCTATCAGTCAAGGCTTATTGGACATCCACTAAAAGGAAACAAGTATAGCAGATGTAAAGTTTGAGAAGTGATTACACAGATCTTGCTTGGTATTTGAAGCATAGGGGAGAGCCTCATTGTAAGGTTTCTATAATGAAAACGTATCAATTTGGTGCCTAATTATTCAAAAAAATATGGATATGCATGAATATATTGTGGTATGTATGTACATGTGCTTATAAATCACTGTTTATATAAATAGCTGCATTTCCCTTCCATTCTCCGGCACTCTTCCTCATTTACCTGGTCACATTTGATGATTTCAGTTACTTCATACTATTTTTTATATCATGCTCTTACCCAATTATATTTCTGGTTTAAATTTTACCGAAATATCTGAGAGATCTCCTATGAGAAAATGCACTTATCAGCGTAATTTAGTAATGTGTTCACTAAAAAAAGTGTTTATGAAAGTCTAAACTAGGGTAATTCTGACTGCTATGACTGGTAGTATGACTGGTGTAGGAAAGCAAGAAAGTTCAGCTAGCTGTGGATAGAAAACACACATGGATACCAGAATGGACCTTCATGTTTAAAGAAATGCTTAAATTGTCTTAGATTTAATCATTATCATTTATTCACTTTAAAATCATGGGTCAGCCATTCAGTAGCTGCAGTGTCTTTATAAAACACCAGAAAATTTTTCCTTTAATGATTATATTTTAAATTGCAATTGTTTTGTTCCAGCCTTAAAATGAGAAATGCGTTTAAAAGAGAATGAGAAATATAGCACTCACTGTCCCATATTTTGAATGGGTATTAAGGTTCACTAGCTGTCCTCATATAACCATGTAAACCTGACACCATATTAACATGGGGGTGACTAGGAGTTGTGTTAACATCTGAACTACAGCCCAAGTCAGTTTGAAAACTCTTGGTTGATTTTATTTTTAATTGTGGTTTCCCTGCCCCTCGTAGCCCAGCATTCTGCTCTGCAAGAAAAAATAAAAATTTAGGAGTACTTAGTGCAGTTGGGCTTGCAGAACATGATCTGGAATTGCATCAATGCTTTGGCCATCATTCCTTCTCTGGAGAGAGAAAAAACCCAATTTATTCTCTCCTGATCTAAAAGCAGCCAGATTGTTCCAGTGGTGTTATAAAATTGCAGCCCAGAGGAAAATTACTGGTAAATCTCAGAAAATACAGTAGTGTGGGTATACTTGGTACTATTTCATCCTATGTTGCATGAAAATTTTTCATAAAGCCAATACTAACCAGCATGATCTGACCTGATCCTCAATGTAAATGATTCCTAATTCCTTTCCTGTGAAGTGCCAGATTCAAATATTGATACCTTTTCTCTTTTAGAGCCCTTCCATACTCATGCTGCAAGTTTCTAAGCTCCTTCCTAAAGTAAGTTGCATCTGGTGATCCATCCAGCAGAAACTCAATCAAGTGTGATGGACTTATAAATCAGAAAGTTCAATATACAGAATTGAAGAGATACTCAAGAGCTGTAAAAACTATCAAATCCATCCTTTCACCATCACAATACCAAACTTAAAAACATTTCCTCCAGAATGGTTTTGAAAGAATTACTACATTATTTCCACCACTTGACTTCTGCATATTTAGAATAAACTTTCTGCCTCTTAATTGATGTGGTATTTAGACCAATTTTATCACACTATTGGGCTTTATTTAATCCCTTTTTCTCCTGCTTTGGTTGGTGTTCATGGCTACTGCTTGAAAGGTATCAATAGAATGAGGCTAGTGATGTTTTACATTGATGAGTCAGGGTCTGAGAGAAGCTTAATCCTGGAAGAGACTGCAGAGGAGGGAAGAGAGGAGTTCCTCTGGGCTTGCAGCGCCAAAAAATCCACATGAGTTACACTGTTTTTTTGTGAGGACCACATAATTTAGGTAACACATATGTAAGGCACCTCAAGGACTCCAGAACAGAGAATGAAATTTGAATTTAGAGTAGTTGGTGAGTAAGATGCAGTGACAGATAAGAGAAGAAGGTATAACAGCCTGTCTGTGGGTTTTGCTTCTCTCAGGGACTTTTGAGTTTGCTTGGACAGTCCCCCAGAACAAACACTTGAGAGAGCTGACAACTCCCCATTGTTTTGGAAAAGCACTTTTGAAACAGATTTTTGACATGATCTTTTAGGAGTGTAAAGGGCAAATATTTGATTAGATTGTGGTCTTCTGACCCTCCTAATGTGCATAGAGAAGTTAGAACTAATTATTTGGTAACTGTCAGATTTTTGTCTGCCGTAGCATGAAATCCTGTTGTGATGAGCATGTGATAACTGACAAAAAATAATCATCTGCTATCAAGCCTGAGGTTCTGCAGCTGCAAAAAAGAGCAGTCTCATGAAATGAGCAGTCCCATAAAATGTCAGTGATGCTACTCACTGGAGAAAGATTGCAGCATCACAACCTTACACAGCCATCTAAAGCAATAATGTGATGCTATAACAAAACAAAGTAGACAGTATAGATGGGAATGACAGCCCCAGTATAAATCTAACACCTTATTTCTGAGAATAAAACTGACTCTCTCATTGATCTTCTTTTTGAACACATTAATGTTTGCTTTTATTATTTTGTGGATGTATATGCATGTGCTGTGTACAGTACCTTTGCTAGTAAGCACTACAGAAGGATCTTTTATATTTTTAAAGTATTAATTTTTCAATTTGAAGGCTTTTGCAGTGTTTGGAACTTTTACCAATATCTATCCACAAATTCCAGTTGTTGGGGTGTGACACCTACTCTGGCACATGCAGTCTATTAGCTACAGTTAAGGAACAGTAATTTTTTTATTGACATGTTAAGTCCTAACCACAGTGCAAATAAAAACCTCCCCTTTCATAAAATAATTTTACATGGCAGCTATTTTATTAAAAGTGCTGTTTACAGCTGTGATGGGTACATGGTAAAAATAATAAGAAAAAAGCAAGTATATATTTATGCAGAACAAAAGCATTACTATCTCAAAATGCAGTTGGGATTCAACTGGTATTTTAATGACTGGTGTATCTGCATGTATGTAATATGGGTCCTTTTGTCAGAAAGCTGATCACAGGGAGACCAACACTTTATTGTCCAGCTAACCAAAATAAGCAATTCCCCTCAAATCTAATTTTATCCAACTCTGTATCCTAACGCTGGAAGGGCAAAATAAATACCTGTTGTTGGAACAGTTCTCTCAGCAGTGTTTTAGCAGCAGGGATGGAAGGAGTTTAGATAAATAAAAGAACCACCTGGGCCACTGACAAACATGGAAAGGTAGTGATGATGCTGTGATTAGAGGGAAAGCACATTTCACTTCTCATCCCCACATTGCTGCAGAAGCCCATCCCCTTCACTGAACTCTCTGACCTCCAGGCTGAGCCCTTGTGTTTTCTGGCAAATATGAAAGTTTTCTGCATAAATTAGCAAGTTTTGGTGAGAAAGATGAACCAATCTTAGATTTATCTGGAACCCACTGGCTATAAACTTAAAAAGGCCTGTTATCCTGCTCACTGACTTAAAAGTGGAGGAAAGATCTCTCTGGCGGCTGACCTGCATGAGGCCATCAAGACAATCCTACTACTTGCAAAATTCAGAATTAATCTTTCAGGAGAGTGAACTCTGGGTCTGTGTTCAACCAAGGAAACACAGCTGACTTGCCTTTGTTTAGATTTTGCTAGGGGTGGTCTGCCACTAATGCTCAGAAAGCAGTGAGTGTCTTAAATACTGATGGGAGTGTCTGTTCAACTCTCCATCACAGAATGAAGTTAGTGAGGCTGAATGACAATTGAAGTTTTCAGCTCAGGTGCTATGCTTGTAGCCACTTCCACCAACATACATATTCAGGATTAGGAGTCTATGCCATGGGCCAAAATAAAATCATGAAGCAGCTCTTCAGTAGTCAGAAATAATCTAGCAATGTACATTTTCAGAAGCTTTGGAATTGCAGGGGGAAGACACACCAACAGTAATTTAACCCTTACTATCTGCTTTGGTGTGTCAAACCTATCCTAGTGCTTTGAAATGAGAATTTCTTTAGGTTTATACAGGTAAAGGAACTCCTGAACAGATATCAAAACAGGTTCAAGCTACAGATAAAGTGGAGCATACTGCTGTGCTAGGTTCTTTGTATACCTAACATATTATGTGTTTTTGAGGCAGGGAACGTCTGAGTGGCTACTGTATGTTTGTACCCCAATTTATATGCAAAAAAAAATTAGCAACCTGATATAAGTGCAGAAGTTGAACCAGTCCCGATCCCAGTGTACACCACGTAGCTGTGAAGTGTTTCTTACTTACAGATCATTAATAAACTCTGTCATTTACATAAAGCCCATCTTTTAGCTCCTCTTAGGAGGATGCTCAATGCTCAAAGCTATTTTCAGGTAATTCAGGATTCATTTCTATTTCTAAACACATTATGAAATTGGAAATCTGTGTAGGAATATATGCCTTTAGAGAGGATAAAATCAAGCAACTCTAGATAGCTCTCCTGGGAATTACAGAGGCAGTAATTCAGATACAAAGGCTCTTCTAATTCCTGTGTCCCAGTGGTGATCAACAGATCAGCCTGTGTGAAGTGCACTCCTTCTCAGAGAGCTCTCTTGTCTGGCTTGAGAAAACCACTGTAAAAACAGATGCTAAAGAAATGCATCTCCTGTTAATCAACAGATCAAATATGTTTATTTCCTTTGCCAAAATACATCAGTGAGTCCTGTGTTTGCAACAAAAAGCTAAAAAATTAATCTTGAGTTTTTTCACTGCATTTCTTGCATAAGAGTTAAATACAAGACATTTGTATTAACAATTTACAAAAAAGATTACTATAACTTATTCTCTTGCTCTTACACTTGTAAGAACTACAAGGCAATACATACTTGACATATTCGTATTCCACTACATCAGATTTCTCTGTTCAGCAGCTGGCACCTGGATAGCTATGCTGTGCACTGATTTTTTTAACTGTGAGTGCATCTAAATATAAAGAGTTGAATATATTTTAATAGTATTCATAACTCTGTGAACACGCTGTTACAGTTACAGTTAACTGTGTGTGTGCAGTTAAAATTATTAATACTATTAAAATTTATTCAACTCCTTATATTTAGATGCAAGCCTATTAAAATCCTACTCCTGACAAACGAAAGCTGTGTTCCAGGTAACCTGATGCTTCGTATTTCCCAATATTGTTGCTGTCTCAATTTGCTGACAGAAGTAATCTACACACAATAGATTAAGTCACATATTTCAGTAACCACCTCTGTCTTTCCAAGTGAGCGACCCAGTATGCCTGTGTATGGGGAGGCTCTGGGAAAGGCACCTGTGGTGAGGAATGAATATTCTAATGTTTCTGAACCTTTTGGTGAAGGTGAAGGGGGCTTGTTGAAAACATTGCTGTGAGCAGATGGACCCCTGAAACCATCTGCTATCGAAGCAACTAAATGTTCAATGATGCATTACGAAATTATTTAGCTCTCAAAGAGCCTGAAAGTAGTTAGTAATGATGGCATCTGTACTGAGAGCAAACAACCTATTTATATATGATCTATCACTTCATAAAACATTTGAAGACTATCTTTCCTTAAAGCAGCAGTAGTGTTGTCAATTCCCAAAATAAAATATCGGGCTGTGTGTGTGGACTTGCAAAATCCTATCTAGTTAATTTTTCCTTCTTGTAAGAGCACACTCTTTGCGGGTATGTGATGGAATGCAAACCTGTTTTTTTGGTAGAAAGGATTGCACTGTGTTCTAGAGCTGCTCTATCAGTGCACAAGCGCAAAAAGATCCCACAAAATGGTAATGTTTTAACCCAGTTTTAATCTAATAAGGATCTTACATTTTTGTTTCCTGTGAAAAATTTCATCCTATTTACTTGTATTAGTGAAGCAATAGGTATTTAGGAATCAAGGCTTCTAAATATGAATTCATTTTTTATCTACTTAGGTGATTCTTATACATTATATAGTTACCATGGGAACTATTAAAACTTGTTTTTGTGGATTTAGTTATGTTCCATGTGCGTAGTCAATTGCTTACTAAATATATAAAGATATTATACATTGTATTATAGATGCTTTTGCACCTGAAAAGCACTGTATTTTAAAATATTATTTTGTTTCACGTATTTCTACAAGAAATGAGATTTAGATGAAAATCTATTCCTTCCTAAGTGATATTACATTATTTTTCTACTCCAGATAATCAGACCAGAGGAAGTTATTTCTTTTGTTCACTTTCTCTCAAAATTGCCAAGCATATTTAGGAACTTGCTTAAAAAATGATGTCTCATCTGAAAGATCTTTCAGCTGTATAAGAAACCTGGGTTTCAGTAAAATCTCTGTATATGAATATGAGGAAGTGCAGCTCCAAGTTTTAAGCAGAAATCCCCATTAATATCAACAGTGACATATCAACACTAATATCAGCTTTTCTGGTCCAGTATCTTTGTTGAGATTTTACAAGTTATTTTAATTCTTTATTTGGAAGCAACAGTCCTAGTGCAGAAAGCAAAGAAGACTTTGCCCAAGGAAACACATCAGACTTACGTGCAAACTGTAATTAAGCAGACCTGATAAGGCCTGACTTGGGCACAGTCCACAAGCATGGACTGCCCCATTTCCAAAACCTTCAACGAGACAAAATTTAGCCTCCTACAGAGGGAAAGAAGACACATGGCTAATCTCTGAAAACTGAGGAACAGTCAGCTAGATACCACTGACCATCTTGAGCTGCATTCTGATTTCTTATTCTACTCTCTCATTTACTAACCTCATAGTCTTCCTCAGAAACTACTCCACCCTCCCAGCTTAGAGCAGCCCCTCCTGCAACCACCACCTCCCCGGGATGCTTTCTGCTTTCCAGCCTTAGGATGGCACTGCCTAGACTGCAAGCTCAGTCTCTAGCAGAGATCCCGTAAACCTGAGCAATTCAGAGCTTTGCTGTGACAGTCCATGGAAGTGCTATGGAGAGGCAGAGCAGCTCCCACCCACTCCCATGGGACACACTCCTCATAGAGACTGCACACAGACTATTCCTGATCCAGCTCTGAATAAAACCATTGCCATGTGCTGCTACTCTATGCATATTTAAAGCAAGCAAATCTTGCTCAGATCAACATAGGCCTAAGCTTCAGGGAGAAGCAAATACTTCAGTCCCAAATATTTTCTTGTGGACATTGCAAGCTTAATTTGACTATATTTTTCTGTGTCCTATCAGTTAAGCTGATATTCTGCTCACAGTTAAGCTTCAGTTTTTCAAATTAACATATAGGAAAGGTGTTATTAAACTGCTAAATGTTTAAAGTTATTATAAACTTAATGTGACACAGCATAAATTTATTCCTTACAGGCTTTGGAAATGTGAGCATATGAGAAAGGGAAGATAGGACCAAATATCTTCTTTAAGTCACACCTTTTTCATAGAATTAAACTGTGAAGGTTTGCAGGCATGTAAGTGTTTGGTGGAATACTCTCCCCACTCTCCTGTTCTCTACAGGCTTCAGGTCTACTTGACATGGACGCTGCAATGCAAGTAGGACTGAAGGAAAAATTGCCCCCCTGATAGCTACACACACCACAAAAATTAGAGGACTGCAACAAAAGGCTGGAGGGTCTGGCTGACACGCTATATCCCTTTCCTCTCTACCACCTGTCAATCAACCACCAGTCAATCACAGAAAGCCACAATCAGCCACTTAATGACAGCCAGATGGCATCTACTTCTCATGAACTGTAGTCCTGAAGTCATACTGGCTCCCTGTAACTAGCAGCATTTCCCATCCCGGGTAATAATGAGGTGTTTTTTGTATTCAGACACAGCCGCAATGCCTCGCACCTCTGACAGGACGCCCCTGTGAGCAGAATACACGCTCTGCCACTCGCGTTGTTTTGCTTTAGCGAAAGAATCAATGCTGCTTCATCCTCAAACTTTGATCAGGGACAGCCTAGCTGGTTTGTGAATAAGAATTGAGAATAACTAGGAAATTTTAGCTAGCGTTCATTCTGCCGCTCTTATTTCTCTGCAGTCCTGACACAGGGAAGGAATCCATACAGAGACCAACGTGATCTTCCTCACATCGGTTTACCAATGACTTCAACCTTGACCCAAAGGGAACACTTCTTCTGGAAGTGACAGGTAATTTAGCTTTCTTGCTTAGTTCTGGGGCTCTCTTGTGGTGAATTATGTATAGTGCTTCTGTGATATGGACCTTTGTCCATGAAGGAACCAGGCAAGGCTGGTTAAACTGCTTTTAAAGGCATTTTATCCATAAACACCCAGCAGTCATGAGGGTCCTTTTTAACAAAAAATTTCTTCCTCAGGACAAAGTGGCAAACTCAGTTTTGAAGTGTCCAAGTTTGGGCCCATCAAGCATGAAGCTGGATTCAGGCCTTGTTGACAGTGCCTTTCAATGAACTGAGGGGAGGCCAGAGGTTTTTCTCTGCTAGGTGATGGCTATTCTGTTACTGCATTACAGCAGGTACATTTCAGTGACATAACTGAAGTTACAACTTGGCCTCTAAGGAAAGTAAATACTCAGAGAGTGTATGGTGATCATAGATCTTTGTTTTCCAAGATGCATTGAATCCAGTGTAGCAGGAGAGGCTTATTTATGACCAAACTGGAGTAACATGTTTCTGATGTGTGAATTTTATCCTGGGATGGCCCCGTTACTGACCAGCTCTGCAGCATCCAACAGCTCTCACCTTCTTTATTAAAAACTGCTTGGAAATGGCTCTGTACAGCTGACAAAGAAAAGAACTGTGTTTTTTAGTGAGGATTAACTGTGGATTGCATGACTTGTGTGGCCACATTTCATGGGACCTTTCAAAGTTTACAGGCTCTCTACTTACAAGGAAGCAACTATGTTTGCTGCTCAACAACACAAAATTAGTTTGTTCAGATTTCTTTCCAGAGTTTATTCAATTATTCCTGGTGATTTCAGCTCAGGTGCATCCCTCCAACTCACTCTTACTTCAGGAAATCTTCCAGCTTTATCAGGCAGGTGCACAAGACCTTCACAAGAAGATTCCTCCCTGCATTTCTCCTGTGCTTACATTTGTTGCCATATCAAAGACATATCAGTGTTAAATATTTAAATTCTTCTCTTGGCAATTTTAGAAGCTTCTCCCTCAAGAAATCTTGAAGGCAGATCCTTGTAACTCAAGGACAGGCAGATTTTATCCATTAAAGATGGGATGTAAATGGAGGCAACCTTCCACAACATTCCCCCCCTCCCCACATATACATACATTTCCAGCCTGGTTTCTGGAGTGCAGACAGAGAATCTCATTAGGAATCTAATATAATAAGGGCATGTAGATACTGGGGTTGGGGGTTGGAAATCAGATTAACTTCATTACTTTATTCTGCACCTCGCAGCGCTTCTGCCAGTGGACAATTGCATTAGATCAGAGAGGAGATCAAAAGGCAAAAACTCCCCAGAAATGCTGCTGCTCATTGTCTGAGACAAGAATGGGAAAAGTGCACTGTTGGAGGACACAGACCCACGGTAGATACCAGACACATTTTGGAAGGGCAGTAATTTTTTTCTTTGAGCTTTGCCTATTGAGCTTTTGATGTTTGCAAGGCCAGTCTAGATTCCAATGCAGAGACATGATGGAATTTAAGCAACTTGTTCAAGGGTAATCAAGTGGACACCCAAAGAGCCATGGGGGAGATAATACTCTAAGTGCTAGGCAGGTCCTACCTGCAGAGCTCTAGTGCTTCCATAACCATTATCTTTTCCACAGGCACTTTTTTTCTAGACACCTTTCAGCTTGGAAGCAACAGCTCAGTTGAGTTCTCTGCTTCAGCAGGGAGAACCTGAGAAAGGAACACAAGGGAGTGTGTGCCACTTGCCTTATAAAACACTAACAGCCTGGTCCGGTTCAACACCCTCCAGGAGCAATCTTTTCTTGTCAGTTCTGAGGGGACACAGTGACCACAGAGGCAGCTTAATTGGCTGCACTCAGTTACTTCAGTCCACACAATCAAGATCTGACATAGTTCCTTCAGTCCTGAGAGTGAAGCCCAGACTCCCATCTCATATCCCACCTTGCCTGGCAGTCATGGAAGGTGGGCTGAATAGAACCTCTTGGCACAAGAAATGCTGTGTCCTCAGTAAAACACTTTAACATTCTCCTGAGTAGCACTGAGGGACCAGTCACTGTTGCTGTTGTCAGCAGAGAACAGGGAAGATGATGTTCAGTAACTTCTACTCCATATCTCTAGCTTCCCTTTAAAGAAGTCCAGACATCTGAATCTCATTCAGAGAGCAAATTTGAAAGACTGGCTTGGACAAAAGCAGGATAAGAAGTCCCTGGAGCTCAGTAAGAGCAGGTAGGCCCTGCAGGTTGCACCCAAGGATATTAGATGCACTGTCAAATCCAAAAGGATTACTTCTATTCTTTTTCATTTGCTAGCATTGTGCGTGTATCTTTTGCACAGTTGGTGCTTTTTTTCTTCCACTGCCATTTTCTTCTTCATTACTCTTTATGGAAGTTCTATAATTTAAGTAAGTAAAGGAAATGCTGCATGCTAAATTCTACTATGACAAAAAGTATATCCTCTACATATCACAGAAAGGGAAATAAAAGGGGAAA
Organism: Toxostoma redivivum; assembly: GCA_013397375.1. Classification (NCBI taxonomy): domain Eukaryota; kingdom Metazoa; phylum Chordata; class Aves; order Passeriformes; family Mimidae; genus Toxostoma; species Toxostoma redivivum. Next base: position 351,338 of record VXBI01000545.1, read on the forward strand.
AGAAAGTTGACACACAGGTGATTAAATCAGAAATCTGATATGGAAATACAGCTTATGTTAGAAACTAGGTATTGCTTATGCAAACATATTGTAAGGAAGTAAAAGCACTATCAACTGCATAATGCTCACGGGACCACCTTAGTCATACATTGGTGAAAGTGCTACAAAAGTCTTGAATTCTATACTGATTATTGAGTCAATATTTAATCAAATTTCAAATTCAAAAATATTTAGCCATTTGTCCCAAAAATAGAGAATTTTTAATACTCCATTTTGTGGTTCATAAGCTAACAGTCTTCAGTTTGCAAACAAAAGGATCATAATCTAAATCTATAAAATCCTAAAAGTGCTGTTTACATGATTAAAGGGGTCATGTTCTTCATAATTTCTATTTAGTGAGACTATAACTTTCTCTAGAATGCAAAAGGAATACAAGTTTTCATAGGTCATGCCAAGTTCACATATGCTGCAAAATTCCATGATAATTTAGTAACATAAGTGAACATATACTCTAGTACTCGAGTGCCCTCTTGCCTCATATTCCATTCCTTTCAATACAATTTTACCTAGTCCAAAATTTTTTCCTTAATTTCAAAATATGTATGCTCATTTAGAAGTTTTATCCATTCAGCAAGTACCCAAAAAGACCATCTGTTTGTCCCAGCCCTTATATTTATTCCTGTCAAATTCCTCTTCCATTGAGAAATTAAGAGTTCAGTTCTACAGTTGTATGTTATTGCCATTAAAGGTACATCAGTAAAGATTGTATTACCATGAGTGAAAAATACATCTGCTTCTTCAGAAACACATTTGCAGATGACAGAGAAACAGAAGGTATTAGAAAAAATACAACAAGAAAAAAACCTGAGCAATCAGGGGTAAGAAAAGACTAAACAAAGACAAGTTGCTTGAGGCAGTCAATAACACAAATACTCCAATAATAATGACAGCAATAGGAAGTTTTTTCAAGCTGCTTTTTCACAAGTCTATACAAAAAAATCTATACTGCAACTTCTACTGTCAGAGGTATCTCTTTATATATTATTCCATATTTTCTAAGGTCTAACAAAAAGCATGCTTTAGGGTTTCCACAGGCATCATGTACTTTATTCCTACCCTACCAATACCAATCAAACAGAAAATATTTTCCCTGAATTCCTGTCATGTTCCCTTCTCTCCTTGTTTCCTGGAGCATGTTGGAAATACCACAATTTGCCTGTGTGTTAATTTCTGAAGAGCCAGAAAGGGCTTGAAGGCAAGATGCACTGATAAGGAGAATTCCTTTCTTTACAGCTCAAGTCATTGGGCAGCTTTAATTAGAAATTGTATTGATTTTTTTCCATTGCTTTTAATGACAGGCACTAGTCTGTGACTTCCATTGTTAGCCATTGACAGTTTAAGTAGTGAAACAAAGGGCACTTATACAGCACTTAGTGCAAAATTATGACTGATTAAAAAGTCATTTGTCATGGTAACAGCATCTGCTTAGACTTTGCAAATTTTTAAATGCAGTCTTGCACACAGTGTATGGGAAGGTGTGGTACATGCAAGTCTTCACAGCCATGTCCCTCAACAATTTCAATGCATTATTAAAGTGCCATGTGAGTCACGTTTTTTGAGCAGATGTTAGTTTCTCACAACATTTGCTTGAAGAAGTTGGAGCTCTGCTAAAATTTCAGTGTTTGACCACACAGGGAAATGTAGTAGCAACCTGTGGTCAAACCTTCCAAACATGTTACAAGTCTCAGAAAATAATCCAATATTTAAATGTGATTTTAAAATAACTCACAGTTCCATTTCCTCTATTTTCCTGTCTTTCCCAGGGCAGAGACCTGCCTCCAGGTCTGCTTAGTTAAAGCAATGTTCCTTAATTGCTCTCAGTAGACCATAGTTACCAGCATCAAAATACCAGTCCAAGGGAGATACAAGCAGAATTTTAAAAATCCTCTATCTATATTAATTAGTGAAATGTACTTCTTAATATCAGTAATATTGTAGTTTACATACAAACATTTACAGAAAAGGCATCGACAGTCACTGTGTAGGGCAAAGCTGGAAGAGATTTGAGAAATTTGAAGGACATTGAGCATTGAGCAGTGGGTGGAATTTGAATATTGCCCTCAGGCCAGTGTCAAATTCTGGGGCAAACAAGCAGTCTGCAGTCTTATTCTTCTGCATGAGCACACAGAGGGTTTTATATTTTTTAATTCCTTTAAAAGAAGCTCCAATTGCATATTCTAGACCATTTCCTTTGCATCATACACATGCTGGAAGCTTCAATCATTTCCTGGAGGCATTTACCCACTATAAGCTGAGCCTAAACATTATTTCCAGAAATGGTTGGTGTGTTTTGCACTGTTTCCTCTCCCTTTGTCTGGAAATTACTGTGAAAAATTTTTTTTTAGAAAGACCCTCTGCATTCATGTTCCTGGTTTCTTGGCTGCTATTTCTACACTGCCACTTTTAATAGACTTCAGATCAAGCTCCAGAAAGTATTTTGTCCACAAATACATGCATATGTATATATTTCATAAGTTTGCATTAAGTTTACTCTAGACATGGTAAAAATGTGCTCCTACTTCTATTTTCTTATAACTTTTGCCCAGGTTTCACCTTTTCCTCTCTTCAGAGGACTACTGTAGTACTGGGCTCCTTTTCAACCTTCACTAAAGATCAACTTCTTCAATAACGTAAGTTTTGAGGAAGGAGAGAGTTGTGGCTCAAGAATTTGAAAAACACAGGAAGAAAGAACATTGTTACTCATAAAACACAATTATTCTTGTGCTGGTAGTGAGACAACAGAGTATATACAGTCAGTATAGCTTTAGATAAGACAATATTAGCTCTCTAAAGAGCTGTTAAAATTAATTTGAACCAATAAGGAATACTTATACTAAGCCAGCAATTTATGCCATGCTAACAATGAGGTTTTGATTTCCAGTCAATCATTCTAGAGTCAGTCTTTTTCTGGAGAATTTTGTTTAGAAATTAATGTTCATTAGTGTGTGTTCATAGGCCAATGAGGAGATTTTTCTCCCTACAGTCAAGGACTCTGATTAATAATTGTATTTATAAAAATATTGTACTTCCTCTTCCTCACAGAGGTTACAGATAGAAATTAGTTCAGCTCCTTCATTTGCTGCTTTATTTTTAAAAAATCAAACTGCCTCATACCCATAGTAGGTTGTTATCAACTCCAAATTCATAAAAAGAAGGGAGATGAAAATTCCAAATGGCCAGTGAACATCACATTAATTTGTTAGCAGAAAAGGCTTGGTCAGACTCAGAAATATTTGGGTCTGTTGTAACACTTGGGAATGATTTCTTACTGTTTTTTCCCTGTATCTGATTCCTGAGAAAGTTTTTATTGTGCTCTGGTCCTCAGACCATTTACCTTCTAGAGTCTCTGCAGATCACTGAAGAACCAAAATTTGGCTGAAGTTCATAGCTGTCTTAAAGGTGGGTGCATTCCCTCCCATTCATGACAAGAAGACTGGCCTTAAAAATTCCAGTTCAGTACAGTTTCTCAGTGGCACGATTTTTAATAATTTCCAAGACATAGAAGATAATTTTTCGCTATTAATATGATTTGAAATAGCTGAATTTTTTTTACTAAGATTTTCTGAAGCCTTTTCTGAGCCTTTAACATGTATCAGAAGTGTCAAATTTTAGTTGTTTGTAACTATGGCAAATGAGCAACAATTTCAATATTTGATGTAGTTAAAAATAACTAAACACTGAGTTTTAGAAGGATTAGCAACTGTAATACCAAGCAGTCATAGCTGATTCTCCTGCAGTCTATGACAAATTGTTGCTTGGAAGTTTTCTAGAAATTTTGGCCTAGATTTTAACTTAATGGTAACTGACTTACATGCCATAAAAATTCATAAGATATGGAAAACAGCAAATGAATCCTTTGTAAGTGAACTGTAATTATGTATATTTTGTATGTGGTGAAGAAACTAACCATGTAAATGATGACAGCTAATTATATACAGCTCTCCTGGGCATCAGTATCACTCTCCCTGACAGCATACTGCTCTTTAAGGGTTTTGCTTTGTATATAGGCCACTATTTCTGAACATTCCTTAAGGGAATTATGCTGTTACCTTTGCACTGGTTAAATGAAAACTAATGTTTTTTATCAAAGAAATCCTTAGTGTAATCTAACTAATTTCTTCCTTATTGTGCTAATGAGTCAAATCCCGCTCTTCTTCTTACTGGTGTTAAGTCAAACAAATTCAGTGGTTTCAATGAAGTTGCCATGGATTTACACATGCAAAGCCGTCAGTAGATATTTGGCTGCTGGTTTTTCTCCCCTGGGAGAGCTGGAGATTACAGCCTGCAGAAGGAACAGTGAATCATATTGGGTCAGACCTGGGTCTGCTATGGAGGGGGTGGGGGAATGCTGCATGTGAGCAATTTGCGGGAAGTAAACCCTTTAAAATCTCCTGTGGAAGAATTCCTTCCAACTTCTTCCAACTTGAAGGGAGAGGGAAGTGTGCATGGTGAGAAGTGGAAAGGAGGGTAATGAAGGGATGAAAGACATCTCTTCAATCTCTTCACAAAAATCTAACTTGCAAGATTTCTTACAGAATTGATTTACATTTTGGAACAGATTTGAAAAGGTGTCTGGAGGCACCTTCTATGGGTGGCCATAGCCATTATGACATCCCCGCATCTTTGGAACACTTAATTTCCAAAACTGCTTTGACTTTTCACAACTTTCTCTAGACTTTCTCTAGGTTGAAAGTACGCAGAAGAATCTACATTGTCAGGCCTTACAGGTCGACTAAAGACACTACAAGGTGCAGTGCTTGTGTGTTGATTTGTTGTGAACTTCAAAGATAAAGGTTGTGATTATACTCTCTCCCTCTGCCTTGATCCTCTTGAATTTATGGAACTGGACTCAGAGAAGGAGATGGGGATGATACTCACCTGTATTACTTAATGGTTTAAAATTGCTCGTGCTGATCCTGGTAGGCAATTTCCTCTCATTGCTATTTTTGTGATGCACAAGCAGAAGATTGGCTTTAAAGCATTTGCTGAACAGTCCTAACTGGAAATATACTGGGCATGCAGTGCAGATAGTCTTCTACACAACTCTGAACCTTGCCATGTTGCAATAATATGTCTGATCTAACTCTCACTGGAACCACATGAGATAATAATTGAATGGATATGAATGGATATGAATATGCATAAATACATGTGCATGCTGTCTCTTGGAGGCCTTGCAATTTCTGAGATTGCTTGTTGAGACCCTTCATTGCTAATAGATTTTCTGTTTCTCAGTGTTTCTCCAAATTCTTCCCTTGAGCCCCAGAGGCCTGTGGGGAACCCAGAAACCTTATCTTATTCTTGCTAGAAATGCAACAAAATACATTTCCTCTTTAATGAATACCCATGGTAGAAATGAAGCAATGAGTTTCCATCTCTTCATAAAATTGCTTCAGTATTTCTGGTATTGTTAAAGGATCAATGGTTGAACTTCGCTTTCTCTCCTGCTGTCAAAGCCACTTCTGTGCTGTTCAGGGAGCCTGTTCTCTTCGTATGTGCCAGACCAAATCCAGCATTAAATGTGGTTTCATCCCAAACTACCTCCTGACTCTGTCACTTTTCATAAGGCAAGTCTAGTGAAGCACTTCTTCCATTTGCTCTTGTTCTTGCAGTCTTGATAATTTCAGACTTTGTATGCAAGATGTCTCAAAACCTTTGAAAACACTGACCCAATTAAAAAATTATTTGCCTCAGAAGCTCCCACTTCTTCTCATGAGCACACATATATTCTTACTTGATACCTCTACCCCCATTTTTCATAGCAGATCATCTCATTAAGCAGCCATCAGTCCTATGAGTCCTAAGATGTTTGCCAAGGTCACACAGGTAGTTTTCAGCTGAGTCAGGAGTAGCTCCCATCTCCCAATTCCCAGCCCTATACTCTTGCTACAATTTCTTTGGAATGATCTGTACACTCCAACAAACAAACACATTCACAGAACAAACTGTGCATCTTGAAAAATGAATACAATCAATTGTGTTCAACAGCAAGAAATTTATTTTATATATACATATATCTTATGATTTACAGACTGACTTCTTCATACTTTATTTCAGCCTACACATGATCAACCTTTGTGTTGAAGATAGAAAGTATTTCTTACTTTCAGAAGAAATATTTAAACTTGGATTTCTCCTTTCTGTTATAATCTGAAAGGATGATAAGGATTTGTTGTTTTTTTTAAAAAAATAGAGAGGTTCACCAGTCTTAGTAGGTGTAAATCAGCATTGTTGCTCATATACCAGAGGACTTACACCATTGGTTCAGATCTGTCCAGAATTTTAATGTGGCAGTATCCCTTGAAAAAAAATAAAATTAGAAAATTACTTAAATCAGTTAATCCTAGATTTGAGATACAATGCACATTTGGGGAAGGTTAGAAAAGGTATTTAAAAATTAAAGGAAATAGTGGAATGGCAGAATCTGAAATCCCTGTATATAATAAAACATGAGGGAGAGAGATACATGATACTTACAGTAGGTGCTTTGTTTTGTGTATAATGATATCTCAGATTAATTTTCTTTGATGTCTGCATCTTTTTTTTTGTTTCATCTGAAAGAAGATTTGTTGGGTTTGTGGCATTCACTGTAAACACAGGTGTCTTGGGAGAGCTGCAGGTGTTCACCCTTCTCAGCTTATTCTAGTCCCTATGGGTGTGGGGGAGGGTGGGAGGGGAACTTGCCTCACCAGAAAAATATTTTCTGCATGACCTTGAAAATAATGTGTAAAGCTCTGAAGCATGTGATTATGCCTTGGCATGTGAGCAGTACTTGGCCAATATATGACCTAAATGTGGTTTTCAAGTGCAGACACTGGGCTTTTCCTTTAGTATTTGCATGTATTTGTTATGGTTTTCTTTTATTTATGGTAAAAAAGGGATTTGCAAGTGTCAGTATTCACTGGTATCTCCCTACTCTAATCAGGAAGATTTCCTATACCAGCTCATCCCTTGGATATTACAGGATAATTTAATACAGACATAGAAGATGAAGCCTGGAAACTTGGCTTCTGTTTTACTTCCTCTGGCACATCCTCATTGTATTTTGATGTCCCTCTGCAGACAGAAAAAGAAATTTTGCACGGAATAAAAGCTCCCTTTCTCTTCTCCATTCATCAAAACCTTTTGGCCAAGTAGAAAGAGAATAGGCAGTTTTGCTGCTAAAACGTGGAATTAGGATGATTTTGTAGCTGAGAAGGCAGCTAACCCATGCAACTGTGACAAAATTCAAGGGATGCAACAGACGACAAAATCCATTTGATTTTTATTTTAATGTCTCCCTTGCAGAGCCTTCTACCAGGCACCAGGTCTTCCTCTGAGCACTGCATCATTCAGAAGGAGATGTAGGTGCTGGAAGCAGGTGAGGAGCAGGGTCACAGAGACCTGGGCCGCTCCTGGGATGTGGACACCCCAGAGAGCAGTGCCCATTTGGGGCAGAAAGAGGAAGATTCCTTTCAGAGCGTTGCTAATGATCTGCAGAGGAGCTGCACAGCAGTCATTTCACAGATACGATGGCAGGTCACTGCGACAGATGTTCCCAACATATGTGGAGAATTAATTACCCACTAGTAAACAAAATCTGTGATGCGGAGAGTCATTTTGTCCAAATTTCTTTCGATTTTGCTGTTATTAGGAGCTTAATTTTTCTTGATCAGCCAGACCCTCTTGAATTAAAGTGTTCCTTAATGGGCTGTACTGAACATTTTCTGAAGTGAAGTGTGAGGAAAGTGGCGAGGAGTGGGTCAGGGGAGATGAGTTTAGTTGGAAGAGTTGATTGTGAAGCTGTACCATAGAGAGTGATTAGTCAATTATTTGATTAAAAGGTTGGATGACAGTCATATGTTTTTTTTAGGGAAAAAAGGTAATTGTAAACTTGCATTCAACAGTATTTATGCTTAATTTTAGAACATGCAGTAGAATGCCTAAACATTCTAGGGAAAGGATTATATTTTGAGAGAAAGAGCTTTTGACAAAAGGTTTTATTTTCCTTTTCTATCAATATTCTGAATGTGTTAATGTCTCAGGGCCATATTGTGCCATCGATTTTTAAGCAGAACTCCCCATTTAAATCAATGGCAAAATCTGCTTAAAAAAAAAAATCAATGGCATGATATGGCTCCAGGACATTAGAATGAAATTCTTATATTCATGACCCAGATAACAAATCAGAAGGCCATAAATCCCCTGCTGTTTCTTAAAACTCATTCAGCCCATCAATACTTGTAAACTAAATAGTGCATGGAAATGAACATACTTTAATAGAAGGATATTGAAGATCAAAATATTTAGCTATTTTTGGTTGATTGTACTCTCATAAATTATCCCCAGTGTCTCAGTTCTTGACACATTGCTTAGGATTTGGGCTCACCTCTCTCTTCTAATCCACTAAAAGTAAATTGATACCACAGTCCTGCTGCTTATTCTACAACACCTAATGTTCCTCCATTTTTCAGAATCTGAAATTAATTCTTTTCGTGTCTGTCAAATTTTATAGTACTGGTTTTCAAATGGATGTGATGAAACACATCTCTCTGACACACTAAAATTGGCATACTTTGCCAACTTTGACCCAACTAAAATCTTGAGCCAACTAAAATCTTGGGCCCAACAAGAAACAAAATCTGTGGTTTAGCTACATTTTTAATTTTAATCCACAGCATAAATGTTCATCACAATACCACTGGTAGATGAAAAAAAAAATAGTATAAGAATGGTAAAATCCCTTCCTTTTGGCATTATGCATTAATAGGACTTTTTAGCACCACTTATTCCTCAATTTGGAAAACTGTAGAAGTTTATGAGACGCATGAACTGCTGCTGCTGAATAGATCAAGATGCCTGAATATCTCAGCCATACTGACAGACTTCAGGTGCAGAAAGATGCTCAGGTTTCAGCAATGGTGACAAGTTAAACTGCTAGAATTTGCCAGAATAGAACAAATGTTCAAGTGAAATCGAGGAGCACTAACATCATTATCATCAGAAAAGAGTGACTGAGGTGCAGTGATGGAGCATCAAGTCTTGATTCAGCTGTGAATTTCAGTTTTATGAAGTAATTTAGTCTATATTTATCTTTCTTCCTTTATAAATTTTTCTTTACAAACAACATTTTTCTATCTCATTGCTATTTGCAAAGGACTTTGAGAAATCACAACAAAATTCCTCATATAAATCTAAATTGTGTTTATCAATCAATTCAGAATAACTAAATCATACAATAAATTGTATCCACACTCTCCTTCTAAAGTACCATTTGTATACATGCACATTTTTCATATGTAAATGGGTTTGTGTTTGAACTTTAAAAGATGCTCATGCTGTTGAAGGAGTTATATTCCCAAAGGGTATCTCTGCTGCAGTGTTAGATGGAAGTTTAAAACCTCTGTGATCCTTAGACTAGTCCACACAAATCCCTCCAAACACACACAGATCTCTTAGGTACGAGGGCCCACACGGAAAAGCACAGATTGAAGGTGGAGGGCTGAAGATAAGCCTGTAATGATATGTGGGTTGAAGGACCACGTTTGTAGGGTAGAGATGAGAGCTCTGTTCAGCAGAGTTCACCAGCTGGACTGGTAAAGTACCATGCTGGACAAGTCACTCCAAGTAGCTGGAGTGCTGCTTCGCACCTTGGTTATCATCACTTGGATTAGGACATTTGGGATACAGTATATCTAAGAGACAACGAATAGAGGGGAGGAATTAATTTAACAGTTTCAGAGATTAGTGTGACAGTGGATTTCCCTCTCTGCAGAAGGGGATTTCAGCTGAGCATTGGTTATGCACAGAACATGGTTTGAAATAGTTCAAATATGTAAATCAGAGTGTGTTTGTGTCACAAATTAACAGAACATTCATGAGCCACTACCCCTAAAGTTTCTACATTATGGAAATGCAAGTTTTACTCAGATCATTCTCATGTTCTGATAGATCTTACATGTAGAAGCACACAAACCCTCTATGATGTATTATCAGTTTAGAATAACCTTACAGTTAATTCTGTACTCTGCTTACTCTTCTTGGATCAAAAGTCTTCATACTACATGCAGAAAACATATTCAGCAGCAGGCAGAAAGTTATAAGTCACAAAATGCTTACATATGTCAGTGATGAAGACAGAAAACACCCTACCTAAAAAAGGTCTACTTTTTATTTCATTTCTTACTCTACTTATTGATTTTCTGACTATTTTTTCTACAGAGCTGACCCATCACAGGAAGTGCAGAACTCCGAATAAAGGTACATGACATATGACTACAGTTGGTATTAGTTTTCTGAGACCAGTACTCACATATTGACAGCTGACTTTTATCTGGGTAAGAGCTCTATGTATTACATGTTTCCTTTCTTCAATATACCCAATTTTCCAAAGCGCCGAAGTCCATCTGCAGAGAACTGTGCTGAGAGTAACTGAGAAATCTGTTTTCTGTTTGAAAGGGAGCTTGTGTATTTGTGTGTGTGTGTCTGTGTGTGTAAACCTATTGGTTTTAAATAAGAAAGAATCCAGTGGTACTTGCATTACTGATACAAAATAATGGCTCATTAATTAAAAGTGAGAATACACACACATCTAAAGAGTAGACCTAAGCTTGCTATTTGCATTCACATGAAGCCACAGGACTACTGGATTGAGGAGGGTCTACTCACCTGACTACAGGTTATAGGTGTGATCTAGCAGTAATCAGGTTGATCTGAAAAGTATAATGACCCTGAGAGAATTTTCATGATCTGTCACAACTACAGCTTCACTTCCTAGCTCTCATATCTATAGAAAAATAAATGCTTGACACATACAAAATCTAATTATTGGACGCTCTTCAAATCACACCAAATTAAGACCTCAGAACTAACCAAGCACCACCACTACTGCTGCCTGCAAAACCTTTTCACTCCTGAAAGCCTTCCCTCATGATAGAATATTCTCTGTCTGTGTTTATTTTTTCAAATGTCTTCTGCCTTATTAGGTATGCAGTAAATAAAGGTTCCGTGTTTTATGGTCTTGTAAGCATATAAGTGATATTTAGTGCATAATGATACTTCCAAAAAATGCAACATCAGTGAAATCCTGCTTTCTGTTGATATTTTTATATGAAGTAGCCCAGCCTAACCTAGCCATGTTGACATCCAACATATAATTATCAAATAATTATTAAAGCATGGATTGGAATGAAGTTTGTAGACAATTGATTATCTTTTTCCAGAGTCCCTCTCCACTGTAGAATTTTATCATGACTCCATTATTCAAAATGTCAGCTAATAATATTAATATGCCTCGCCACATTAGTTCCTAATATTTGCTTACTGTCTGTGAATACGAAAAGAAATTAAATGTTAGATACAACTGAAAGCCATCTCAAATACTTTAAACAGAACATTGAGGACTTAAAGACCAAGCATACAGCTGAATATTCTTACTCACATAAGTAGTTCCTCTGAATTTTCAGGAATGTGTGTGATGTCAGACACATTTCAACAGACAGCAGTATGGACTTCATCTGCATTAATTTATTATTCCAAGCAACAAATGATAAAAACAATTTTCTGCTTAGTCAAAACTGTGCTTTGTAACCATCTGTGTGAGATCAGAATTTTTAATCACTCTGCATGGGTTGTAGCAATATGAACAAGATTGAAAAATCTATTTTATATGAAATATTTAGCAAATAAAATCTAAATCTCATTCAAAGCTAGAATCACTGTGAAGTACCAGTTATTCCATAATTGGCACATGTGAAACTTTTTTGCTACTCTCTGAAGTCTTTTCTCTAGCAACAGAAAAAGTTGACTTAAAACTACTGGTTCTAATCAGTGTGGATATTTCTATGATATCAAGAGCACATAGAGAGTGATTTTCTTGTCACGATTCGAGCTATGGAAGGAAGAATTGAACACAACAGAAAGGTTGAGAGGATCAGGTTAGATCTCAGAGATCACAGGTATGCTGTGAACCACTCACTCTCTGATGTAGTTCAGGGCTCTGGCCTCATGGTCATTCACACTGCAAAAGTCATTTGCAATTACTCAAGCTGTGATTAAAATACACTTCTGCATATGCATTCTGTTCAAGGTATGAACAGAGTGGGATATCACCTAAAGATGATGAGCCCCAAGATGATATCTTTCACTCCTTATGTGGTTCTTCTGCCGGGGAATTTTCCCAGCAGCAGTGTGATTAAGCAACAGCAGAGTTGGCACAAGCTGGCTTCATAAGAAATGGCAAATGAATCAACCCAGATTTAAACCACAGGTCCTGCAAGACTGGCTTAGAGATTTCAGGTTCATGCTGTGGGTGGTGTTTGACAGCTACTTGCTAGAAACATGTCATCAAGATGAGAAGGAAGAAACACCTCATCTTATTACTCTCAGTGCTCCTGCCTGTGCCATGTCTTTGCAAAGCAGCAGTGACTCTTTTGGAAGCCCCACGAACCACATTTGTGACAACATTATCAAGAATCCTACAGCATATTTGGTAGGGCAGCAATTGGCAACTCTGTAGACTGACATAACCCCGTAGGAGTGCCTAACCTAAGGTTATGGGACTCAAAAGCTGCACCTGAGTTTTGACCTCTGCTTCTATCAAATGAGCAGAAAATACAGAAAAGGGACTGTCTGGGATACCTAAATCCCTGGGCACATCTTGTGAGTGTCATAGTGAAAGTGACTGAATGACTAGTTGCCTCCTCACTAAGACTTGGTGCCACAAGGGTGCTTTGAGACTGGGGATAGCCAGTGCAAAAACCTGCTGTCTTGGATTAAAGCACTGGAAAAAGGTGTATTTGCATTTGGAGTGTTAAAAGTGCAATGTTTAGGTGAACTTGGTGAGGAATGGTTGTGGAATTAAGCAAGCTGAGAGTAATAGATCTCAAGTATTCCTTATAAAAGGGAAAATGTATTTCACTCCATCACCTGAAAAATGTGCAAGTACTGCTACTGCAGGTCTTACTTCTTTAGTTAGGTACTGTATAAGTAATCTATATGAAAATCTGCAACTGTATCTAAAGTGCACTGGAATTAAACCACTGTTCCTGCGGAAAGGGATATTATTTAGTAGCATTACTGTGTTAATATTCTTTTATAAGGTTGAGCTTTTAAATCATAATCAAAATTCCAGCTCAAATTGCAGAATTACTGTAAGAAATCATTCTTAAAGAATCTCTTTAAAAAATTCCATAAAGAAATTACAGGCAGAAGAGAGTCTATCTTTTCTGTACAAGTACAAGATGACCCTTTACGGTACTTGATCAATGACATTGTCTAGTCCCATTTAAAAGTGTACAAGAAAAGATTATTCAATAAAACACTCTGTTTAGTTGCCTGAAAGCTCTACTCCCAAATTTTACCTGCAGGTGTCTGTGTCTTTGGGTTTTTCTGCTATGGAAGCAGACAATATAAATTTGTAGGTAACACATTTGGTTCTTACTTTCTACTTTCAGTTATTTTAGATTGAGACTCTGGAGCGTGTCCAGAGAAGGACAATGGAGATGGTGAAGGGTCTGGAGCACAAGTTTTCGAAAAGTGTCTGGGGGAGTTGGACTAATTTAGCCTGGAGAAAGGAGGGTCAGGAGTGACCTTATTGCTCTCTACAACTACCTGAAAGGAGGTTGCAGACAAGTAGGGGTTCAGTCCCTTCTTCCAAGTAGTAAGTAAAAGACAAGAAGAAAAAGCCTCAAGTTACGCAGTGGCACGTTTAGATTGGATATTGGGAAAGATGTCTTTGCCAAAACTATTATCAGGCATTTGAACAGGCTGCCCAGAGGAGTGGCAAATTCACCGTCATTTAGAGGCATTTAAAAGACATCTTGATGGGTCAGTTGAGGACTGGGTTTATCTGGGAATCTGTTTTGGTTTTTTCCCTGAGATGTGTAAAAGTTCTTGTCTGGCAGTTTGTTTGCCTGAGGTGGAATAAATCTGAGCTCTTTAGTTTTCTCGGTCTCAAGGTTGTTTATTATTTTCTTATCTGTAATATTTTCTCTCAGCCCAGCCAGGTCTGTCTTGCAGGGCAGCCATGGCACACTCTCTGCCCCTTCAGGGCGGTGTTATCTTTTTATACTAAAAACTATGTACATGATGTTTACAATTATTTCCCAATTACTATCATCTATGTTAGACAGTGAACTTCTACTCTAAACCAACCCAAAAGTGCCAACTCCACAATAGAAAATGGAGATGAAGAAGAACAAAGAAGGATCAAACACGTGCTTTTTCCTCCATCTTGTGTTCTAAAATTCCCATTCCCAAAAACCTAAAATCTACTTTTTTTTTCTCTCTATAATAACACTACTTAAATCTTTGTGGTTTTCTGATTCTCGGACAGAGCAGGTAACTTGTCCCATGGTTAAAGATCAAATCCACAGGTACTCTGGACACCCTGTCAGGATTCCCGAGCCTCCCAGCCCGGGCTTAAATCACTCAGGGCAACAGGAGGGTTGCACTGAGATCCCACAGTTTCGTGGTGGACTTGGCAGTGTTAGGTGAATGGTTGGACTCCATCATCTTAAAGGTCTTTTCCGATGTAAGCGATCCTATGATTTGATGATTTTAGCTTAGGTTATTTTCTCATTGCTGGTAAAAATCTGGTTACAAAACAAGCCCCTGAAAAACCTTGATGTGTCAAACTTCAAAGGAATTAATCATGAGTGTCTGTCTTTTCTGTTCATAATTAAAAAAAAAAAAAAAAGGCTTAGGTTACCTGAAAGGATGAAATAATTTACAGAACAAGTTACCTAATGGTAGTACAATTTTCTAATTAGTTGCAAGTTCAAATGATATTATTGGTTTATGCTTCAGGGCATGAACAGCACTGAATTAACTGAATAAACTTATTATAAACTGGTAATTAATGATAATTATAAAATAGAAAGAAGAAGAGTGATATGATTGGCTAATAAGAGAGGTGAACTCTGAAATTAATACAACATAATTTCCTGCTCAGTACATGTTAGTCTTGTAACTAAATTAACATAAGTAATTTTAAAGCATTTTATAAGAAAACTTTATAACTGCAATGAGGCATTATGGTGCATTAGTTCATGCCTTGTTGCATTGATGGTAATCAGCTGTGGTATTAGCTTATGCTTAATGTGTTGGTGGAATATCACCAATAAATCTAAATGCAAATGAATCCACACAAAAATAATATTTAAGACATAAATGTTCTTTTTCTCCATGCATTAAAAATCTGAAAAATTAAATTTTGCAAATACTGATAGGTCTTCTGAGCTAGAAATCAAACAGAAGAGGACAGCAGCAAACTAATCAAGACCAGTTGCTAAGTACTGTGGCTTCACTAACTGAAACTGGGAAAACATGGTGACATTCCTGCCAATCCTTTCAGAAGAGTGACAATCTGGCAGAAGCAGGAAAGTGGAACAAAGTTTTGTACACGTTTGCTTTTAGATTGTATATCTCAACTCATTACAAAGCCATGCATTTCAAATACCAAGAGTACGTATTTAATGGACTGTAAATTACTTATTTGCATATACTTTTTCAGAAGTATAAAGATATCATTAACTTACTGCTGACCAGCCACCTGAGGTGAGTAGGAGAGAGATCTTGACTTGCTGGGTCACTGGGCAGTTCTCATAATGGTGTTTTTTGCCTTAGTGCTTCATTGCAATATTGCATTGATTGCAGGTTCATGTTCCACTATAGTGCTTGAGTCATGTCTTTTCTGCTGTAGAACAAGAAGAACCATTTGGTTTGCTTCTGTGGATATACCCTCTCCTCAAGGATTGTCATGGTCTAAGGAAGCTCAGGTAGAGCAGAGCAACAATCAGAATATTTTCTATACAACAAAAATATCTCTTCTTGGTGCCAGGAACATTTAGTCAATTTGTACCAATTTCTGACCATTGCTATTGCTAAAAACTAAAGACTAATAAAAAACTTCTCTTTAATATGAAGGGTCAAAATAGTCCACTGCAATATCAGAAACAGATGTTTCAAAGCACATAATTTTATTTCTATACCAAGCTGTTCAGTTTGAAGTGTTTCATATAGAAACAGACTTGAACTTTCTTCGAAAAAAAAAAAAGTAAAATAGAAATGAAGTGGTCTATTCATCATAAATTGACAATTTCCCGCTTTTTGATTCACAGTTATTATTTTTGAGAAACAATTTATGCAAACTACGCAAAATTATTATTAACACAGATAAATAATCTCACAGATAATAAACTCTCAGAATAAGAGATGCAGAAAATAACAGCACTTCCACTATACATCACATTACTCCCAGGGTGGCTTTATTATCTCCACTTCACTCAGCAGAGGAGAGGTACAGACATTCAAAAAATTGTGGTTTTTCACTCTTTAACACCCTGACCTCCAAACCTCAATGAAGTTACTTGGAAATCAGTAGATTATTGTAGTCAACTCAGCAGATGCCACACAAGAAACCTCAGGAAACCTTCTGTGGTCTATCTCCTCTGAAAAACAAAGCTGGCGTTCTTACAGGAAAGGTTTTTCTTAATACACTCTGATTCATCCCCAAAGCAGGTTCCCCATGAAAGGAATGGATGAAAACTTAATTTCACTAAAGAATTTATAATTAGAAGACTTAAATAAAATATACTGAAGTAAAGTTGCAAGAAATCTTACTTCTACTTTTCTGAGTTCTTTGATTCACCAGCTTCGTGCAACATTTCTGTATGGCTTGGTATTGCACTTCCTGTGTAAGGTGTACACTAAAGATCTGCTTTTTCTCTAATGAACTTCCAAGTAAGTCTTACACATAGGATCTGCAGATGAGTATGTAAATTCAAGGCAACTCTGCAACATTCTCTGTGTGTTACTGTGTTCAGTGCTTGAGTTTCCTGTGCACATCCAGTTGTGCATGTGCAGCTCATGCATGAGCCATTTTAGAGACTGGGAACCTGGCCTCTACTTCACGACTAATTAATCTCCCCAGGGGCTGCCACCGATGCACAAAACTGTGATTTCAAAGAATTTATTGCAAGTAAATGCATATCAAGACACTGAACCATCATGTTTTCAAAGACTTTCTGAAATCTGTTGCAGAAGGGAAGACACTTTGGGGCTGAGCAGTGAAAAAAGCAGCATTGAGAATATAGGTCAAGACATTAATATAAATTTGATCACTTCCTTTTTATTCACCAACATTCCTCACAATAAATCAGATCACCTCCTCACCCACACACCCCCCGCACACTTCACCCTTCCTGTCCTGATTTCGGATCACCGAATGTAAATCTGTGACAAGGGTATCTATATATAATATTAATGGTGCTGAGGAGTGTTGGTGTGAAGCGTGAGTACTTGCCAAGTAAGGAGTGATCAGAGCAGAGCTGTTCATCCTCTGCAGCATGCTCTACATCATCTGCAGGACAAATGTAACATCATTAGGCAAAAAAAGGCAGCCATTCTGCAAGGAAATGGCTAAGTTGGAGGTACCAATCAATCTCACCAAGCGAGGTTCCCTGTGATACTGTCAGAAGCAACGGACAAAACAGATTGCAGTGTAGATCACAGGGTAGCTAAAAAAAAAACCAACAAAAAACTCACAAAATCCCAACCCAAATCCCCTCCTCCTCTACCCCTTTCCCTATTCCTCACGCCATTTTTAAAAAATATTAAGTCACATAATTAGTTGTCCCTGATGATAATCCATTTACGAGACTTGGCTTCCTTATGCTTAAAAGCACAGGACTAAGAACTGATGTTTAGCTGTTAATTTAGTAAGGTATAAAGCAGCTGCTGAAGGCAGGATCTATCAGTATTGCAATGCTTTGTATTAAAGTCAATAGGCATGAATTGTGAGCTTAAAAGAGTCATTAAGAGGCTCCTGAAAAAGAAGTTGCAATAAATAAATAAAAAGCAAGCTAAAGCAGTTCCAGCTATCATTATTATTTAAACCCAAATTGCAATTAAATAATTTTCTCAGATATTTACAAGACTTATTGACATTTTACCTTGATAAATGTCTGCTTTTAAGTTACAGTTTTCTTCATATCTGTGCCTGTACTTGAACAAGCTGAAGTTAAGGGGAGTATTTGTACTGTCTGTAGTGGACATCAAATGAGACCAATCATGAGACCAAAGGGAGGTAATAACAATCTTTTTGTATAATACACATTCAACTTGCTTTGCTGGTGAATGGAAAGTAGGTGTGACTGTACAGATTATATAATGAAACTTTCCACTAAGTCTTCTGTATGACCTAAAAAGATATTTATTAGTAAACAACCAGGGAGATGGAGGACATTTATTAATTTCCTATGAATAGGCTCATAAAAAAAATAAAAAAGGGCTTGCATTAATATTCACAGGCTAAAATTCTGCTGTTTAACCACAGCTGATGTTTCTTTTATCAGGAATTTATTTTAGAATCAGCAAGGGTTAAATCTACCATTTGCTGTTTCTGTTCTTGTATCAAGGTCAGAATGAGCAGGTAGCCCAGTTCACAGTTTGCAGGACTAATAAATCTTTCCAAAGGTCAGCATCTGCAGTCATTATCAACTAATCAGTTTTAATTTGGTTTTTAATATATAAACACTTGGGATCATGTAGAAAACATCATGCATGTTGTTTAAATCTGATATTTTTTTAAAAAGCATCACTTATTTTAGCCAGTTCATTAATATTTAAAAAAAAGAAAATCAATAGGCACATTAAAGCTGCTTACCTTCAAATCTTTCTTGTTTTCACAAAATATTAAAGATAGCAATAAGTAGGTACAGTATTTTTTTCCAGTGAGGCTTTTATTAGAGCTTCTGCCTCTCTTATGAGACTAATCAGATCAACTGTGGTGTAAATCAGGATACATCAATTCACTTGAGAACTGACTTGATCCAACTATCTTTCAACTATTGCAAACACACTGTTTACTGTTTCGGCTATTTAAATCTAGAGGGGTAAGAGCAGCAATGCAAAGTGTCATTGTATAACATTTCCAAAAAAGTATTTGAAAATCTTTTGAGAAAGATTTTTAAAGCACAGTACTTGAAGAGTTCCAAACTAACTTAGTTTGTGATGTTAAATATTACTGCTATTGGTCACACTTTCTTATCAGAACTAGCCTCCAAGAATTCAGCATAATGTCACCATGTGACTCCTTACAGCCAACAGGATTGCCAGTGTTTAACTGGAACAGGATATCATTCTGGTATGCCACTTCATTGCCATGTTATGCACCTGAATCTGAAACTTTTTCAAAAATATCTGTCTGGATGCTAAGGTCCTAGAGGTTCTTGGATTTGATGTTCCTGTTTAAATGTTAAGCTGTCTTTTCACTTGCAGTAGTTGTTCCTGCACTCACGCACCTCCTTGGAGTCCCAGGGCTAGGTGAGAGTGGGTGTGCAGCTGATCTCAGCTGCTGAAGAGGGACATTCCTTGCTATAGCTGTGGCACATCTTGCACTCACTGGCAGCTACTTTAGCTACTTTAGCTAATTTTGTGCTCTTTGCCTCCACATCCACCCTGTCCCTTGCCTGTTTTCTCATGCCTGCCTTACCTTTCAGGGACAGTTCCTCCCCGTGTGGGCTGTGACAGGTGACAGTGCCATCCCCCTGGAGGAAAAGTTGGAGTTGCCAGGCAGCACAGCTTTTCTGGCTTCTAAAGTTGTAGCTTGATTTATGAATAAACACACAGAACAGCAAATTGCTTTACTGAGCACAGACTGTTCTGAAAGTATGGTGGCTTGCCATGTCCTAATACGATATAAATATTGTAAAATTCAATAATTATCAATGGAAATATTCAATATTAATCTACTTCTGACATTTCCCAGAATAGAATAAGACTTCTAAATGAACTCATGCATTTTACTTCTTTTCCAAATTTTTTAGTGTAAACAACAGATTTTTGAAACACAACATTTCTACAATATGCCCAAATATTTTAAAGAGGGAGGGTTTTTTAGCTCTATATTGATACTAGATTTTGCAGTGATATAAACCACACTGGATAATCTACTTCCACAATTCTAACTTTTCTGATCTCTTTTCAATTGAAAATACTTCAAATAAGCATCGTCATCACAACATTTTATAGTGGATTACCCTCTATTGCAGAAATAGTGGAGGTAGCACCTTTAAGCTTCTAATTTAGTAAGAACGATAAAAATCCTGAATCTTAAAAATGTATTTAACTAGATGGTGTATTTAACTAGGGACTGTGCCTGTAGGATGTGATCAACCAGATATGAAAACCACAGACCACTTCCTCTTGATGTAAATAGGAAAATTGACCAGAATGTAAGATTTTCTTTAAGTTTCACTTACTGTTTGTATTGCAGTAGGCCTGTCCATGGATTCTGGGGATATTTAGGGGTGTTCTGTGGGATGGTGTATGATCAGAAATTTCTGCATTAGTGAAACATCAATTAAAGTCTCCATTTAGAACAAAGAAAAACCGCAGAGGTAGTGAAAATTAAAAGTACTACAATCTGATTATAATGGCAGAATAATACAAATATTAATAAGAAAATAATAAAGAGATTTTAAGAAGAGCTCTGCAGCTACCCAGGTAAGGCCAACACTTCCAGAGAATGCTGGAGCCTTCAAGAGCTAAAGTTGTTCAGGACTTTAGTTGATGAGCACATGGAAAAAGTGGTGTCCTCAGCTGTACAATGTCATTCCCTTTAATCGCTGTAACAGCTATGGAGGAAAAGCATCAGCATCTGAATTTCTGGGACCATTTTCTGGGTCAGCCTAGGACTCGTGCAGAGGTGTCTAGACTGAGAGTTAAACTCTTCAGATTCATAACTTGCCAAGTATAATCAAATAAAATATCCAGGGATGCTACAGCTTCAGAAATCTACCATGCTTTCCCAATTTGTATCATTCATACTTTCCCAGTTTGTATTGCTCATATCTGTAGAGGTAAAATATTTCCTATATGTTATTTAGAAAACGTGTCATGAACGGGCAGCAGATGAACACTCACTGGGAACTTAATACTCAGGAAACTATAAGTATGTTACATGCAGAGGGAGCCTTAACTTTCTTTGGCAAACTGGATACTTACTGGCTCTTTATATGTCCCAGGTATAAGGCAATTTGACAAATTCAGTTCAAACAGTATACAAGTCAATAGGCTTTTGAATGAGCTGCATGTGTCACAAAAGTAATGAAAACCTTGAACCAGTAATAAGTGACGTTTTTTATCATGGTGGAAAAATTAAAGGAGAAACATAGTAGGGAAAGTTAGTACACGTGGAAATGACATGTGAAACTTATTCCTTATGTTCAGACAGAAAGAACACTGAGCGTATTTTATACAGGGAGGTATTTCCAAGGTTGATTTTGAGTAATTTATTCAGAGGGATGGACTTCTTTTTTTTTCAAAGTCATTGAAGGCAGAATACTTGACTCTGAAGAATTATGAGCAAAGTTTAAAGGACTATGGGCCCAATCTTGCTCTCATTGAAACCAACAGGAAACTTTCCATTGATTTTGGGGAATGGATCAAGCTCTTTAGCCTTTGTGTATGTGACCTTTTCCTTAATGCTATCCCATCAATTTGAATATCTCATTGGGAACAAATGAAAGGAAATCCCTAGTGTTGACAAATGCTGTTTTTGCTTCTCAGTGGAGGAGCAAAATATATTTAATATCATATGTTTTTGGCCATAAATACAGTCGTGAAGATTATGAATTAAAGTTTATTGATATCAGAAAATTACTTACTTTGTCTTCACTTGAATTTGGAACAATTGTGGGAGATCATTTGTTAAAGGATGCAAAGTTACTGAAATGCACTATCACATCTTTTGGTCAAATTTACTCCAAGGCTCCTACTAAAAGCAGTAAGAGCAAAAGAAACTTAAGGAGAATTTAAACCTGACCTAGGAACAACTAATAATAGACTTCTGGACAAAAAGAAGCCAGGAAAATTCAAGAAGGTTGCTCTTGTTGAGCTTTTGGCTCAGATATGTGACCTCAACTTTGGTAATCAGCCACAGTGAGTTCTTTCATGAATGAGGACTTTCATCTACTCTCTTCTGCATTTACCTGCTTGGGGATAATTTTGGTTCTATTTAACTAGAGTCTTTTCCATCACTGTATATGTCACTATAAATTGCTGTGTTACTTAAATTGCCAAAACTGTACAACTACACAAGTCCTTGAGAACGGGTGCTACATTATGTGTAGGGGTAGTCTTATCACTTACTGTACAGTTTAGAGATAATATATCTAATTGATTCTCCCTTCTGTTATCTAAACACCAGAGTCCGGCACAAACTGTGCAGCAATATTTAAATGACCACAACACAAAGTCAACATGATGCTGTGGAAAAGAATAGAGCAATATTCTTAATTCTGAAAACCTGTATTGGTAATCAATTGAAATGTTGGAGCAATTGAAGAGCTGTCCAATTTTCAATTGCAGTATAAGTTGGGAAACAATTTGAAAATAATGGCTCATACAAAGAGTTTTTGAAACAGTCAATATGGTCTTCATGTGAAGGACAAATAAGAATTTGGCAATCTACCCATTGTTTGGTTTTTGTGCATTAGACATTATCTGCAGGACTCACTGCAGTGGCCCAGCTGAGATCAGAGCTTGCAATCTTTCAGTGTGACTCCCATGAAAATGTATTTACAGGGATATTCATTATGGAGACAGAGCCAAAGAATGTGTCCTAGCCTTACTTTGAGCATTACTGCTAACATACATTCAACAAATACTTGTTTTAGTGAGCTAGAGATGCACATTTGAAATGTTTAATACCTGTGGTATGTCTTTCTTGTATTACTGTGTTGCATGCTATTAAAAGTAAGGGGTTTAACACAGTGTAGTTCGCTGATGTCAAAATATTCTTGCAAAAATGAAAATATGATTTGGAGGCAATATTTATGCATCTTTTCTTTGATGGAAAAGATCATTTCCAAATGTTGGCTTTTAACATGAATGAAGTCATGAATACGTCTTTCCATCTTCTGATTGTCTTAAAAAAATTATTGAGGTTTAGACCAGCAGTATTCCAGTCTGGGTTCATTTCCATAGGAACTGATGGCTGCAAGCTAAGTATTTTTTACATCACATCCTGCAGATGCATGTCTCTTGTGAGACTGAGGACTCACTTGACACCTTCAGCTTCTTATCCTTCTCTGAGATAATCAATGTCCATCACCACAAGAACTGGGCCGAGACTCCAAAGGCAGGGACTAACATGGTGAGGTAGATAGAGCAGGACTGAGAATTCAGAAGTGTTAGCTCATTAATCCTCTTGTCTTTTACTGAGTCTGTCCTATGAAAAGGATACTTTTTAAAATGAAGATGAGGATCTAAGCTTTGGCAGATGCATATTGGTAGTCAGACAATTCTTTAATTTTCACAGTATGAAAGAGAATTTCAAGAATACTGTCCTATCTTTTCCTTTGCAGAACAAGAACTTAAAATTGTTTAAAATAAAAATGCAAATGAATTACAAAAAACTGTGAAAGAATAATTTTCTGGACCTCAGAAAAACCCTGAAATTACTTTCTATTTGGAAAAATACTGATGTAACTAGGACCTTTGAATTTTTTTGGATTAGTGTGTTGTGTGGATGTATAAATACGAATATTGTGTGCCTTCATCTGAAAAGTGTGTGTATTTTTACAATAGAATATCATAGCAATAGAATCAATAAGACCTACCTAGGTGTTTTCAGATTCACTGTATGCAATTTTCTAAGTGTATATCTGTTATGTAAGTGTGAATTTGTTTCATTTACGATTGTACTATTTTTAAAATTTCTGCTTAAAAGACAGTACCTTTGCAAATTCGGCCTTCTTGATATTTACATTTACCCCATGGCATTAGTTGAGGGTTTTTTTCCTCTTCAATGCAAGACTGCTGTGCAATCTTGCCTGAGTCTGAAAGAAATGGGTTTATTTATGCAACTAGGAAATAAGGAAAGGAAAAGAAAGTTTTCATTTCATTTATGATGCATTTGTACATAAATGATTGTTGTCTGCTCTCTAACAGGGAAAGGTCTTGGCTGACGCAAATAAAAATATATTTTTGGTACTCAGAAGAGTACAGGAGCAAGGCAGGTCTTGCAGGGATGCCTATCTGCACGTTCATGGGTCCCCCAATAGCAGTGTGGTGCTACTGACAAAGAGACAGGAAAAAAAAGTGCAAATTAATGCTCTGGGTTTGGCACTTCTGGGTTCTTATTCAGGCTTCCAACTCTCAGCTGCAATGGCAAACTTATAAAACCTGACAGTCAGGTAGAACTCTTGGCAGTAAGATGGCTGGACCATACAAAGCCTTTGCACTTTCAGTGTCACGTTAAAATTCAGTGAAAAAATCAGTCTGTCTCTGTAAATTCATTTTTCTAAGACATTAAAACATGTGGTCCATAACTGCTGCATAGACTCTGCGAGGATGTTCACATACTTAAAGTTAACATGCACTTATATCCTTTGCTAGATCAACTTTTATTTACCCACCAATTATGTGTATTCAAAATATATTAACTTTGGCTATTCCACCTTTGGATTCAAGAACACGTTCCGGTTGCAAAACTCCCTTACTTGCTCCATTTCTGAAAGAAAAAAAATTCTTTTTTCTTGGTTCAACTTAAAAACCATATAAATTTTCCATAGAAAGTCTGGATGGACTTTCTTAGCTGGCGGCCGATGACGTAATTATTTGACAGTTTGGCATCAAGAGAGGATATGCAAGTACTACAATAATACATAAAATTGTAAAAAAAGTTAACCAAATGAGATGTGTACCTCTGAAATCTTTACAATTATGAAAATAATCCTCTAAAAGCATTTTAAAAAATAATCATGCTAGGTAAGGTAATGCTTTTAAGATAGACCAATTTAATGCATTCCACATGCTAGGGAAGTATTAACAATTTAATTGCTGTTTAGCTAAAAGGATTGTGCTGCTTGAAGCCCAAAACCAGCCACCTTCGTACACACACATCTTTTGTTATACAGGCAGATGAGAAACATGAAGTACTATAAGCCAGTGATGTGCAAAATTGCAACGGGTCAGTATTTAAAATTCTTTGCACAGCCACTTACATGTCTAAATGAGTAAAGCAACGTCCAGAAACCTTTTAAGGTATTTTTAGCCCAGGTTACTTTACCTCCGTGCTAGCCCAAAGCAGTACAAAGAGTACAAAGATCGATGCTAGCGGCCGGGGGAAGGCAGGGGAGGGGTGCGGGGGTAACCCAGCACCAGGGCTCGATGCGTCCTGGGAGCAAACGCGCCCGCTCCATCCCTGCCGCCAGCGCCGGGCGGGAGGGGCTGCTGCCAGAGCCACGGGCTTGGAGCTTTAAAACAACTAAATCCACCGCTCCATTGCTGCCCTCTCATGTCCTATGCTGCAGCTCGTTTTTCTCTCCCCTCTCGTCCTTTTTGATGTGCCCGTACTGATTTCTGAGGGGAGCCAGAGAGAGCAAGGCAGAAGAACATGTTAGTCCACAGATGCCTATCAGTGGAGGACAGTGGGTTTGATTAAAGGGGAGCTCCCTCCTGGATTTCACACATCACATCAATCACATTGATCAGCCCCCAGAAAGGCAACATATTGTCTGGGAATAAGCCAAGGAGGGATATCAATTTCACAATAACACTTATGTCTTTCAGCCAAGAACTGGTTTATTTTTGGCCATTGAAGGCTGAGACTCACTTTGGAGCTCCATTTCTGTCCAAAGATTTTCACTGCGCACTTGCTATTTCACTAACAAGTTATTACTAACTTTAGCCTGAAATTTGTAGTCCTATATGTGATTTCTACATAGAAAAATCAGCTTCTGTTTCCTGCCCATGTGCAGTGGTGGGACTTCCTAGCTGTGTATCAATGTTATTTGTTTTACTGCAACTCGAAAATGTAGAGCCTTTAGGAGTGCTCACATTTTTTATGCTTTTTGCTTCAATATTCAGGAAAGTGTTCAAGTCTTTAGGAAAAATTAAGTATATTAAAAAAAGACCCTGTATTATGCATATATATGATGCGGTAAAATATGTCTATTGTTTTGATATACCATTTATTAATTCCATTTGCATAAAAACTCTCTGGAAGGTATCCTATATTCCAGTAATGGTATCTACACTTCCTGGTCCCAAATATTCCAGGTTTATGGATATGTTGTTTTTTCAGATAGAGTTTTGATTGATTATCTCTGCCTGTCACTTTAAAGAAATCATTCTTACATATTGTTTTATATCACACTCCCAAGGAGGTTTCATCTAGTTTGTTGACATAATGAATCCTGCACCCCATGATTAATTACTTGTATTATATTATTATGCCAACCTACATTTACCCTGGCTACTTTCTCAATAATTGCTGCTCTGTAAATATATTTGAGAGTGCCTCTGTGTGTGAGAGAGAACTGGAGCTCAGTTTAGCTGCACACTGCTATAGTGACTGAGTGTAGGAATGACAAAATGACCCCTTATTCATTAAAAATAAGGACTAGAAATAGAAGGAAAATTGCTTGTATGGCATTCCTCTCATGGTAGTTCCTGATGATTTCACCAGTTTTCTAAAATAATATGCATCTCATAAAATATCTTTCAAGGCTAGTTATCATTTAGTACTCAAATTGTTATTGTCCCCTCAGTATCACTACTTAATTATTTAGCTAATGACAGGGTGACCACTATGATCTTTGAAAAGAAAGGTACAGCCTGGCTGCCCCTTTGCTATGCTAAAATCCCAATATTTTTAAAAGAGCTATTTTAACCTGTGCAGTGATGCAAACCCTACTAGCTTCACAGTGCTCCACAGATTCCCCCCCCCATGTTTGTTAAAGAGTCAGAGAAAGATTATCTCTGTCACTTAATGGAGTAATTTAGCTTATTTTATTTTTCAGTAAACTGATGAAAGAGACACTATGTGATTAGTTAACACACATTCTGGAATTCCACAAAATATTTTGCTATGTTTCTTGTGGCCACTTCTACATAATCCGATCTCAATATACATTGTTTTCATAATCTCTCTAAAGACATGATACAGAAAATTAGGATACATGCAAGTTTTAATTATGTTTTGTAGCAGAGCAACTCATACTACTTTCTCAAGGTTTTCCATAGTAAAGACACAAAGTTTACCGTAAGTGCTGTCATTAAAAAATATCATCATCATTATTTTTCTTTAGAGTTATTAGGAGGATATAACCCTGTTTCCAATTATTTTCCAGTTATGAAAAGACATTATTGTCTTGCATTCTTGAAATTGGTGTAGCTATACATGTTTCTTCTCTGCCAGTACTACCATACCACAGACACGAGGGGCTTTGTTTGGGGCAGTCTCAATTTTTATTTGTTTAAAATGGGTCCTGAAGTATCAGAGATACAGGTCAACTTTCCAGCGCTGTGATCCTTAATAATTTGTAGGGTTTTTAGGAAGATTTATCATTCTATTTTCATCTCTTAACATATCAAAAAATTGTATAATCTTGATACTTGCATTATCAAATTGCTTAATGTTTATTGAGCTTTGGGATAAGGTCTTTTCCATGTTAGAATTTTAACAGTATAGTTTTTATAAAATGGGACACAATTGCATGCGCATATCATCTCAATATTCTTATTAATTCTCATAAGCAACTTGAAAGACTGCATTTTCATTAACTTTGAGAGTAAAATCTGTGGCACTTTCTTGCTAATTTTCAGGATTTTAAAATTTAATTTTTTTTCCTCAGCACCCCATATCAATGCTTTTTGTGTGACTGACATTATGTTTAAAAATTTCTTTTGTGCATTGAAGATGACGTCTTTAGTTTTATACTATTAAATATACTAGTGAATACTTCTGCAGTGTTACTAATATGCAAATAAAATAGTTAAAGTAAAAAATGAGAAGTGGTTTAGATGAAGAAATATGAATAACTACATCTACAGAACTAAAATGTACCCATGCTGCATATGGTAAACTCCCAATGTCCTTTTATTTTTTCCTGCCAAATATCTACTTAATAAAAATAATTTTAGACAACAGAACAAAACAAAATAAAATAAAATGAAACAAAACCTCCTCCAGTCCTGTGGTATCAGAAAATTATTATTTGCTTAAATGAGTTTCAGAACCTTCAATAATTTATCATCAATTTCCCTGAGTTCCTTGACTTTCTTCATCTTGATCTCTCCTGTTATATATATCCACCATTTCAATATGTAGCCAATATTATCATACTCCAAACCAAGTCAGCAGTTTTGACGTCTTCATTTCAATGTCCTTTTCTGTACCTTCAGCAATGTTAATGTTACAAATTACGGGAGGGTGTATTAATAGCCATATCCAAGAAGCAGAAAGAAAAGTGCATTTTTTTAGACTAAGTACTAACTTGGGATTTCCCGGGCCCATTGCGGAGCCGGCGGAGCCCCGGCTCCTCCGTTGTGATGATAATGGATTCCGTGTTGTTGGCTCAAAGGTCGGCGGGTCACCGTAAGCTCCTTAATGGACTGTGAAATAACTTTAACTGCATTAACCTCTCCGGATCACATGGGTGGCACCAACATCCACTCCTGAAATTCTCATTCGCTTATAGAGACAATACCATTAGATTATTATATTTTCCTTTTGGAATAGCAATAGGCTCAAGGCAATTATGCAGCTAAGCGTTTCCATTAAGCGAATAGGGCCTTAAAGAAGATTAACTGGAGCTTCTCTGGCGTTCAGTATAAAGGTGGAACAAGTCTAAAGATTTCAACAGAATTCAAATCTGCTAAAGCCCCTATCTGTGATATCATGGTGAGCTAAAGTATGAAGTCATTAGCTGAAACAGCAGTGCTGTGCCCGTGCTTGTGAAAGCAGGTGCAGTTGGGAGGCTGCCCAAACTGAGCCTCTGACTTTACACTGCATTTTCCAAGCGTTTGCTCTTAAGAAGGTTACAAAAAAATGGCACTGAAAAGAGCAGGAGGAAGACTGGCTCCTCACAACCACCAGCAAGTTATTTTAACCTGTTACCTAGGTCCCATCTTTTCCGACTTCTTTCAAAAATGACACCTGCAAGCAGGTGCAGCACCCATCATCAGTGCCACTGCAGGACCATCACTGCTGGAGCTGGGATGAGGCATGGGTGCTCAAGCCTAACAGGCCTTTGTTTGGCTGGCTTAGACTGACTCCAGAACCAGTGATTTGGTTGTGTGGATTGGCAGTCTCCAGGCTGAGAAAACCATGGCTCTATTTAATACAGCCCTATTCCCAGACTATGTTCTGCTTAAACCTCCAAGTCAATCAAACTTGAGTGTGGATAATGAGCTAAGGGCTTGCTTAAGTGATGTGATGAAGTGGGGTCTTCCATCCCCCAGCTTACCCACAAAATAGATCTGCTGCTGGTAATGTCAGTCTTTCCTTGTGCCAACTCCTATAAAAAGCATATACAGACAACACCATGAGCACAACTTCTAGGTCATAACTGTTTTAGGTGTTATTATAACTGGTTTTTTTTTGTTTTGTTTCACATAAAAAAAACACTTAAGTGGCCATCCCAAATTCTAGGCACTTTTACACATTAAAAATACAAACTCAACATCATCTCCTCAACCACAGCAGAAATCCAGAAATCCATCTAAAGCAATTATGGAAAGTATTATTCTTTGAATATGATGAGAATGTGTCTAATTTGGAAAAAAACCCCCATACTTGGAAAAGTTTAAAAATTTTACATAGTGTAAAATCTTATTGTCAGATTATTTGCTCTTCAAAATGATTTTGCAGAGAAAATTGAACTTTGGTTAAACTTAATTACTTTTTATAAAGCTGTGAGAAAATATTGCAATAATTCAAAACTGAAATTAATCTTCATCCATTTTCCTTCACTACCAGGAAACTATTGATTATATAGCTTAACAATCTATTTCAGCATTAAGATATGAAAAAGCTTTTTGTTATAGGTTTAAGGTTTTTTTTTCTTTCAATTTGATTTTCCTTGGAACATAATTTATTTTCTGTGGAAAACCAAAACAATCCATTTCTCCAATTAGCGGTTCTTATTAAACAGAAAGATAATTTTCTGATTTTTGTAGACTTCATATTTTGGTTTTCTTGTACAATCTTCATACTAAAAATGAAAAAACAGAGATCATGCATTTAAACTTTTATTTATATTTTGCCCTTTGTCTTAGCAGTTCACAGTATGTTTAGACATTAAGCTCCATACAGATCCACTACAATGGAACCATGGGAAGGACCAGATGATCAATCAGAGGAAATACCTGTGGGAAAGAGGGCCTCTCACCATATTTTAACTCTCTCAGAAGTTGAGTTTTGGTCTTTCTGTGAGTTGAGAGTTGAGCCTGAAGTGACTTGGGCTTTAGCAAGCCAAGAGATGTATCTATTGCCCTGCTCTGTCTATTTTTCTCTCCCATTTCTCAGGAAGTACATCACTAGCTGTATTTCCCTGCTATCCCTGCAGCCTCCCATGACCAGGCAGCTGCCAGCAGACTTGTCAGCTCGTACATGCTAGGTGTGAAACTCAATATTTTTTTGCACCTCTAACATACCTGCTGTTCTTTCTTTCTCCCCTCATGGGTACAAATCACAGCACTGTCATTTAATTCAACTGACATTTTAACCAATATTAAGGTTTTCCTTGCCTTTTTTTAGCTTTAGTTTTGGGGGAGGGTGTGTGTTTTTTAGTGTTTGTCATGCCAAGATAGAGATGTCAGCCAAAATCTAATGTATATCTCCACATCTTTGGCAGATGCAGGGTGTAGACTGATTTGCTGGATGGGACCTTTTTCTGAGCAACTGCAAGTCTCATGGAAGTTGAAGAAAACAACTTAGGAACAGGTCTAGAGAGAGGAAGCTCGGAGATTGTTGTACTTAATTTACCCAGACACCTTTTGCCCACAGCAAGCTTAAAGCAATGACATCTAATAATAACCTGAAAGCTTGGACCTGTCAAGAAATTGCAGTGGCCCAGCAATGCTGCATTTTATTCTCACCACTTACAAAACATGGTACAAGTGCAGCAGTAATAAGTCCTCAGAACTACTCTGTGATTTTGTAGTTTTGGGGAATTGGGTCATTCCTATTTTAAATAACATTAACAAAAAAACAAACAAACAAAAAACCCACAAACCACCACAAAAACCCCACTGTGAACTGGATTGGGAAACTTTGCTGATGTTTAAAATAATTAATTTTTGCTGGGTCCCTGAAGTCCATTTTACTTCAATAACCCCAGGATGCTACACCAGCCTGAGAAAATGAACATATTGGGGTGGGGGCAGAGGAGAAGCATCTTGTTTCCAAAACCAATACTCTAGCAACAACAGCCTAAGACTGGAGACAGCTGAAGTTATTTATCTTTGTTACTAAAGCACAAATAATTTGTTGAATCTAACTCCTGCATAAAACAGAGATTTCAGAAACAGAAGCATATCCTGACTAATGTACATCCTCCATTGTTCATAATAAACCGTGGGCACTGTCAAGATTAAGCAAGTTATCACCTCATCTGCTGTGGTCCCCAAAAAGCACAAGAGAGAGAGAAGGAGAACAAATTTAAAATGGAATTTCAGTGTCACTCTATAGGAAGTTCCTTGCCTGAGAGAAATTATCCTGTGTGGTGAAGGTCAGGATCAAAATCTACAAGATATCTCAGATCCACCAAGGAGTGCCAGGTAACATTGACCTCCATAGGACTGCTTGTAGGAACAGCTGGGGAGCTTGGAGAGCAGAGGCTGATATTCTTAATGTTTTGTTCAGAGGAAATATTGGTATCAGATGAACCTCTCTGAAAACTCTCTTCATGGGATAAAATGTTAGAAACAGATTTTTATGAATAAATACAAAATATGTCTTAGTTCACTATTGTTAACTAAGGTCTTAAGCAAGAACCATATTTCAGAGCTTTTAATCCTACACCACTATGCTCATTTTGTGAACATATTTAAGTGAAATAAAAGCAAACGTCCAGCAAAAGTCCTTATTCAGCAGGGTCTACTCACGAAGAATTCCTATTGT
This sequence comes from Toxostoma redivivum, assembly GCA_013397375.1. NCBI lineage: Eukaryota > Metazoa > Chordata > Aves > Passeriformes > Mimidae > Toxostoma > Toxostoma redivivum. The sequence continues at coordinate 383,295 of VXBI01000545.1, forward strand.
CAGCAGATTCTCTTTGACCCAGAATAAAATCTTCAAAACATTGCTTGTGGCTTTCTTGCTTGTGGCAAGAATGCTAAATTTTCAGAAAAATCTTGGGATTCTAGAAATGCTAGTTGACATAAACAAGAATAAGCAAAAAGAGAAAGCAAAAGATCAGAAAATGCATAAAATTCTATAGGCCAATCAACTCCTTTCTATATCCATTTGAGTTCTATTAGTTGTAGGTTAATCAGTGCATTCTAAAAACATGAGGACAAAATAGTGTTATTAACTAGCAATAAATATGTATTAGAGTGAAATAAAGGAGAGCACAGTAATTAGCAATGACTTAGAAATCTCTTCCTCTATAGGATAAGTTGCCACATATAAAATGACATAGCTTCTTCCAAAGAAATTTCAATTTGACAGTTCTGTGAGGTGCTATTAGACTAAAGAACAATTTTTTATCCAAAACTTGCTGAAATCTGGTCTGTCTCTGTTGCAAGAGAGTCAAAAGTAAACTCTCTTGCAATAGAAACATGTTTCAAACCATATGAAATGAGTTTGTGAATTCTGACCCATGCCTAGAAAGCAAATAACTCCATCACAGAACCACCACACTGTTACCACAACCAAAATATTAACTGTTCACTTTCCCCAAAACAGGACTCAATGAGTGCAGGCACCCTCAGAGGTGTTTCCAAGTTATGCCAGAAGGATATTTCTGTTGCAGTATTAGTAAACTAACCCTCTATTAAAGTAAATGGAGCCTTAAACTCCTTTTGCTGTCATGAAAAGGAATAAAATGTGGCAAATGAGTAAATACTTTCTTGAAGTAAGGCCCATATATAGCTTTTTTTTTTTTTTTTTACTTTAGTGGAGTGTATTGCAATGAGGAAGTCTGGATTTACTAAAACTCTGCATGTGTGAGATGTAACAATGCCACAGCTCCAGCATGAGTTGTATATTGTGTATTACATTATAGAAATGGGACAAGAGAAGGACAAAATTGTCTATCACTTGCTGACACTAAAGTTTGGCAATTGATAGATATTCATAGGATCTATATCCTTCCTTCTTCATGCCTAGGTTTGAAATATGAGCTATAGCAATATCCAAATACGTCAGAGTTTAACACTTGAACTAATCTTAGAGTATCTACTTCAGAACATCTGCATCTGTAATTGTGATTATGTGGGAGAAAAAAAGAATGGAGAAATGCTTTTCCCTGATAGAAATCTAGCCAAAATTTATCTTCTTTCCTGGTACTATAGGACAAACTTCTTGCTTTTGATGACTGGATAAGACTTACTTTCAGTAATTTGGCATATTGACTATATAATGGTGCAGGATTCATTTCCATCAATTAATTTGGTTGACTTAGCTATTTACCTTTCACATACCAATTTGTTTTGTACCACACTTATGGAAACTCACACTGAACAGAAAAGCCACATAAGTAATCAAGCAGGTTCACCTGAATCATCTTCCAAGGCAGTGTCTGTTGGGCACCATAAATCCCATCTCAATGTCCACTGACAGGGTTGGTCTTTATGGCTCATTTTTTAAACGAGCTCTTTGGCTGCTGGTTTCAGTACATAAGAACTGACATAAATTTGCATGTCAATGCAAGTTCTTCATGCCTTCAAAACCATTGTTTGGTTCTCTTCTATCTTAATACCATGATACACTGATGGGTGCATTAGTTCTGCATTTTGATCCTACATACCTACAGTAAATATTGAAAGTTTTACACATCGGCCCAAACACACTTAATATGATATAGGCTGATTAATTTTAAACAGCCACTGACAGTTTATGACCAATTTACATTTTAGAATTCTTAGATGAACCTAAATCCAGAGTTCTGATAAAAAAGTAATAGCTATTTTCTCACCCAACAGAGTGCAGATGATTTCCTCACCAAAGAAATTGCCCCAGGCTAAAGTGGCAAATCTATGTAAAATGCTGAATGTAAAGGATATGCCAATCTGGACCAAAACTTCTCACATCTTCTCTATTTTCAGCCTTCAACTGACATCAGTTTCATAATTTCAGTGTAAATCTTCCAGTGTCTGTGTGAACATCAGATTATGATAAAATAATTCATTATAATTATGTCTCTTGACAGAACATCCAGGATTATTTATACATGACTATGTGTTTTTTATATGATTTTAAAATCATAAATTGCTTCATTGGAACCATTTTCTTACTGGCATAGATAACCATGTCATGATGAAGAGATAAACTGGCCAATCTGTCAACTGCCAGTTTGGTTGTGGGTTTTGTCTCATACATAGAAGTCTTAATGGAGAGAAATGTAGGCTGGCAAGAGGTTCCCTTGGATCTGAGAAATTCTAATTAGACACAAAAGCTTCACTGTCAAAGGCATAAAAAGTAGCAGTATCATTTTAGGTTTTTGGAAGCTACTAATCTTTGAGCTTTGGGAACACTTGCCAACCTTTATGAGGTGCAATTAATGTTCCTAGTCTGAAAACTTGTTGTTCATTCATCCTGTATATTGCATGAATTTCTAGTCCCATTGTAGTGAAAAATAGGGTCTTAAAGGTCAAAATTATAGAAAGAATGGTAGCAAGGCTGGACAAATTTTGTTGTGTGTTTTGCAATAAGAATGGCTGAACCAAGCAGGACTCCTTGGGCTGGAAGGAAGTTTACTTAGGGAGCTACAGCAGAGATCCACAAGCTCATGGGCTGTTCTGGACAAGTGCTGTAACAGGGTTTTACATCATACCAGAATAAGATGACACCATGTGAAGCAATTAGATACCTGGTTCAAAACAAATGAAGATTTCATTTCAAATGTGAACCTATGTAGTCACTAATTTGATTCACAAGAGAGTAAATTATTTGGGAGAGTCTTGGTCATTTTTACCTAACAACCCACAGTGTAGCTTTCAGAATGATTGATGTTATCATTCCTGTTTGTGTCCTGCCTCCTCTTCTGTTTCCAAAGAGGCAGGAGACTGTGTTTATGCTTTTGTAGGAAAGTCTTAATTTAAATTCATCTAAATCAGATAATCTGCAGTGAATACCATGATCCAGAGCACAATATCTACTACAGCTCTTGATTGCTTTGGTTACAAAGGATGTAGATGCGTGGTAAAAAGGTTGAGATATTTTCATCTAGTACTGGAATAGAAATGACCATAAAGAAGAGCATAGTGAGGCACTACAGAATCATATAGCAGCATGGCAAGACAGGTCTTGACTCTGCCTTCTGGCCTGGAGGCTGGGATCCACTCTGAGGTTGGGAAAGTCATGGCTGTCTAAAGGTCCTTCTCAAAAAAACAGGCCCAATGAAGTTAGGCAGGTGAATGCTGTGCATGAATGGATCAGAAATGCTTCTAGCCCTGGGGCCAGGGAGATGTGGGACATGAGTGTGGCCACCCCACAGTGTAGAGTCCTCTGCAAATGCTGGCTGAGCTCTATGACTATCATGAGGCTATCACAGGATGCAAGACATTTGCTGGAAGCTTTTCTCAGTTGCCAATTCACAGGCAATCAGCCAAAATACATGGACAGCTGATCCTGACACTCCTCAATACCTCACAGTAGAAAAAAAATCCTGAAAGTATTTAAACTATTTCTACTTCATCCTTCCCTCATGTTCTCCAGAAGTACAGCTTCAGCTGTATGAATTAGGGCAGCTCTGCCTTCAGAAACCAGGATGGAAGAGATATGTGGAATATAATCAGTTGTCTTTCTCCCTTGCCATGTAAATGGAAGAAGGTGGGTTTAGCTTGGCTTTATTGTCTTGGGATAAACAGTTGACAAAATCCTAGCAAAGACACGACAGTTTGTTATTCTCAAATGAGTTAGAAATTGAGCTGAAAGGCAAGGCTTTCCTCAAGACTCCTGTGAGGAAAATATTATTGCACTTGTTTTGATGGGTGGGGAACTGAAATGAAATCATTTGACCATCAAATATATCTGAAGTACTATTTTTCCCCATTATTGTCGACTGTACATATATTTCTCCAGTGCAAAGTGAGATGAAAAAGCTGCCAAATCAGAAGTAGGGCCAATATCTCTGGTGGTATGAACTGATATATCTGCACTGAAGTAAATCTCAGACTGGAGCCTGTGGTGTTTTGCACTCATTTTGTACAGGTTGGGTCATAGCACAAGGTGCAAAATAACAGAGGATCAGCACCAGATTCCTAAGGGAGCCAGAAATGTTACTTGTAATTTGGATCCAGTTCAACAGTAAGACAGAGCCTGGGGAATTTCCCAGTTCTCAGATACAGAAATATTGGTATCTGCTGGGAGACTACAGCCATTCTCTTTTAAGTTTTGTTTGGTTACACTAGACCTAGGCTATGATCCATTTCTCGGAGTGTCCATATCTTAAACCCTCTTCATAAACTGAAAGTATATCCCAAATTGTGTAAACACTTCAAGATAAACAGATGTGGGTGATTTACATATATAGATAGATTATATACAAATACATATATTTCAGCAATCTAAAGCAGAGCTCCTGTTGAAACAGGATATAAGAGATAGCCACTGGACACATAGCAGTGCTTTCCTGTCCCCAGGTAGCTTGTTATATGAATACTCTGCATTGTCCTTAAATAACCTTTTTCTGCTGAGGATTTATTTTGCTGTGAGCTCCTCCACGCCATATTTTTGTAAAATCAAGTTGTATTCCCTAAATACTTATCACCTCTGTAGAGTATAAACAAAATAAAATGGAACCCAGTACCAGATCCCTTCAAGGATCTTGCACCTTGCAGCTGTGACATTTGAGTGTATTCAGTATCAATTATGAAATTTAGGTGGAAAGCACTATGGTCAGCAAGGCCAAAGAGGATTCAATTATTGCTACAGCTGCATTAAAGGCCCACCCATAAATTACTTAAGTGGACTCTAACAATTATGAAAACTAATGAGAATAATCTTAAGTGGATATGAACTATCTTATATCATTTTAACATTTTAATCATAAAAATAATATTAAAAAATCTTTTTACCACCATGAAGTTTTGGGTCCTCTGTTACCTTCAACTTTGTTGAATTTAATGACATAGCTGAAAAACTGGCAAAGTTGAAGTAAAGTTAAAAAGATCTGTTGTTTGCCATGTCTTTTGTCTTAAAGCCACAGTACTTTGGGTGACAGACTAGGAAAGCACTGCAATTATTGCAATGGCAAGAATGATTATTAGCAGACAAGTACTCACCTTGACACTGATGACTGGTCTTAAGTCTACTGGACAGTGAAAGATCAGCTTTTCCTTTTCACTGAAATTCTCCAAGCATGCTGAACTACATGACAGCACAAAACAAACACCAACACTTTTGAAAAATAAAAATATATACATTTACTCTTTTTAAAAAAGACAACTGGGATGCATTAAGTATGAAGGAATTTGCCCATGGAAATACACTGCTTTGTGCTATGTTAATCTTCTGACTGAGCTAAATTCTAGGTGTAGAAATATCTTTCAAAGTTTTCTCAGGAGCTTGGACTCCATTTACTGGTGACATAAGACATGTAAACCTGCACTTGAGGCAGAAGGTATGAGCTGAGCACACACTGCATGTATTGGCTCTTGCTGTATGGTCAGTAATTCTGAAATTCAAGACTTTGAATGGAGCTTTTATGTGCAGGAATATGTGCCCCATTTTGGCAATCAATTTCAGACATTTGGACAAAAGTATAATTGTAATTTGGCCCCAGGACTCATGCATGTCTTTAAATAGAGAAGAAAGTGGTATGTTCTAACACATAGAACCAGTCAAGTTTATTACTCCCACTGAAGTAACTAGAAGCAGGATCAAGGCCATAGTTTAGATAAGCAACAAATGTAAAAACCTTTTTATTTGTGCCAGTGACAGTGCTGCACCCAAATGGAGAATTTCCAAAATTACATGTTTGAACTGTTATTTTCTTCTCTTTATACACGTGGGTATGTAACTAAACACCATCCTCTGTGATTGGCAGTAACATTTTGTAGTTTACCTCAGGAGACAAAGTGAGGGGCTTCAATCCACCTCTTTTATCACAACCAACTCTATTGGTGCTGCCTGTACCACGTGTGCCCAGAGATCACTTGGGGAGGATAGCCTTGCCCTGATACTCTTCATCCTAAGGAAACTTTCCCACACACAAGGATGAAATTGAAACAGGACAATTGGGTCTTGAGCAAATAGCTGAGGCCCAGAGGATGTCTGGTCCCTATGAGGGAATACCAGGCTTAGAAATGGTGATGTAGACTTAGGAGTTTATTGACATGAATACTATTTCCCTTCTACACCAGAGTTTGGCTTTGTTTAACCCATTGCAGAATCAATATTCTTAACCTGTATAGGGCTATGTGCACAGGTAATTTCACTCAAAAGTATGGGAACCCCTTCCTTCTCTGTTTTATACATAATTTTAAAGTATTTACATTTTCTTTTTTAACTGGAAAGTTAATCTGGTATTCTCTTAAGGTTTCTAACAATATACTGATGAAGGAATAGAAGTTCATCTGCAAATTGTTAATGAAAAGATTTTTATTGTTTTGATACCAATATCAGAGTTTCACACACATTCCTCACACAAATTCCTGCCTTCTCTCTAAGAAGTGAGCTGAACATAAGTCACATCTGGAAACTCATTACTGGGTTTACAAACCTGAGACAAATTCACTGCCTCTGCCCTTTCTAAAATGATGATGTACAGATCTTGGAGCAGGTCCAAAACCCAGGTAAATCAGTAGAAAAACGTCTATTGACTTTCAGTGTAATTTTAGATCAGGCCAAAGGCAAATATGAGTGTGTCCAGTGATCTCCCTCATAACATTAATGAAGAAAGACAACATGAGTATATCTTATTGTAAAACAGATTGCTAAAGCCTAAATTGCAGCACACATTGCTTTACTTAAAATTTGCTCAATTTTGCTTCATTCTTAGGTCCCGTGAAGGGGAGGATTAGGATACCCTTTGAACACCAGCATATTTAAGCGTGTTTCCCTCTTCACAGTGATCTTCAGAAGCCATGCTCAGTAGAAGGATATTTTTCATCCACTGCTGCTTTTGCTGGTTAAATCCTTTAAAACTTGTGCTTGGGGGTTTCAGCCCATCTTGAGCAATTAGAAATCAGCTTGGTCCTTAGTTGAAGGCAGCAAACAAGACCACTTCACACCTTCTCAGTTTTCCTCTCCAGTGGCCACTGTCGTGGACACAGCACTAAACCAGACACACCTTAGGCTTCAGCCAGCAGGACAGCTCTTATGTGTCTGCTTAATAGCCCCTTTTTCATTCGATTACAATGTAAACTATTTTTGCTTTCTGCTGATATTTTGATGGCAGCAGCTGCTACTGAAATTGGGCATCTCATTTCCAGAGGCATTCTGGAGCTGGGGAAAAATAATCTTAAAAAGGCAGCAAAGGAAAGGTGAGCATTTTGACTCTCCTCCTGCCTATGTGGAATGGAGAATGGGATGATGCTTTGCATTATCTCAAAAAGAGAATCAGGAAAGGACTTCTGCCTGAAATGCTTGTTGCCAGCACAAGTTGGCCCCCTTAGGCAGAATTAGATAAGATGCAGCTGTAGCTGTCCCATCTGCATAGTTCCCTTTTGGCATTAAATGCATGGGCAGCCAGTACAGTGAACTTAGCAGGCTGGAAGGTGGAAGGAATGAAGATAAAACATAAGGAGGAAAGACTAAATAAAAGCTCTGATCAGCAGCAAAGCATTACAATCACATTACACACTCCATAACAGGGGATCAAAGAGTTGCATATTACATTATTCCATTCCCAAAGAGCTTTCCTGTACAAGGAAATGTCTGTCTTGTCTCTGTCTTCTCTTTCAACCCTGTCCAGCTTTATGAATACTCTATTATTTTTTTCTCTACTAAAAAGAAAAAAAAAAGTTTACATTCTGCAGAAAAGAAAGTGCAGACCTTTGTTATTAATGTCGTAGAAATACAAATATGTCCACCTAAGAAAGGAGTCTTCATTAACTCCCACAGCCCAGAAAATTAAGGCACGGCTCATCAGGATCTGTGCTTGCTGTTGGCTAAATTGCAAGGGACTAGTTGAGTTGCTGGGGTTCATAATGCTGATAGAGCGGTTTCCACGTGAATGAAGGATAAACAGCGATTAATTTCAGCCAATAAATAATGGTTTGAGGCCCACATTGAAAGAGGAACAATTACTTTTCCATTTTTCCTGCCAAATGAGCTGATAAGAGAAAACAGGGGAGTTGGCCACGTAAATCAGTCTTAATTTTATCTTCCCCATTAAAAAGCAGCCATTAAGACCATCTTCGGCTCATTTCATCCTCTTCTTGTTTCACTTTTTCAATTTGCACAAAAGGGGGGAGTTTGCTCGTCATAAAATTTCACTTTGGCCAACCTATCATTTGCATCTGAGCCAATAAATAGCAATTAGCATAAACATTTAAATCAGGAACTGGAACAAATTCTTGTTCCCCCAGCAAGCTGTTAAATTACTGTATTTCACTATATATAAGAAGCGTTAGAAACAAGATCTGCTGGGCACAATTATCCCTTTCAAACAAGACATGCTTGAAATAAAAAAGAAAGAGAACTGGATTGCTGGGCAACCTTCTTGCTCGTGGTCAATGAGCTATCTGTGCAGAGAGAAGGTGTTCCATTAATGATTTCAGCCTTACTTCAAGCACTCCATCCAAAGGGATTTATTTGATCTTTATCCAACATATATTCCCCAGGAATTAATTTAATTTGCACTGATGTTACATCATCAAACTTAATTTTTTCTTGTCTATTTTTCCCCACTATGCTAAAATGTGCATATCTTTATATCCTGGTGAGCCTGAGCTTTGCAAGTCTTGCTTTCTTGCAGGCTGTTAATTACATCAACACACATCCAGTGAGCACAACTCTGACTGCTTATGATGTGATAAATCAGCAATTACTCTGTAAAAATGCCAAGATAACTCCAGTGGGTTGAAACCACTCAAAATAAGCTGAGGAGGATCAAGCAGATGCCTTTTATTTTAGATAGGTTCTTTGTCACTTTTAAGAATATTTCTAATGCAATAGTTTTCATCCTCACAGACTATAACAAAAAAGAAAGTGAAATTATTCCCATTTTGCAGTTGGGGAACCTATGGCACAGGCATGAAAGGACATGCAAAAGTCATAAAGGAATTCTATAATGCAGCCACAGTTGGTTCTTGGACCTCAAATACATACCTGGTTCTAGGTTCAACTCTTTCCAGTGCATGTGCTGAGAAAATTGATGACAGATATAAATAAATTCTCCCTTAGGGTTATCTGGGCTCCTTCAGAACATGACCCATAGACATTTCTCTGTAAATGGGAGGGATTTTGGAGAAAGATGACACAGCACAAAACCTTTTTATGCAAAACTGTACAGGTTAGGTAGCACTTTCAAGTAATTCAGTGTCATTCTCTAAAATACACTAATTTGAATGAATATAAGATACCGATGAAGATGGCTTCAATTGTGAAATGGGTTTTTTAGATTGGAGTGTTGGTTGGGAATTAGTAAAGTGAAAAGAAGGAGGGATAAAAAACTAGTACAGAAGGAACAGCAAAACAGAGATTTTGCTCAAGTGTCCAGGAATTTTGAAGGGTTGTCTAGGGACAAATGTTGAATCTCTATCAGTGTGCCACTGGTAGTCATTGTCTGTCCCTTGCCTTTTATCAAAAACTCTTCACTCTTCAGGAAAAACTGCATTGGAATGTCTGTGGGACAACATAGCATGAGGTAATTTTTTCTCTTGTTAAGTTTTGGAAAGCCACAAAAATAATAATTTTTAAGAAGTTATTGTAGTATGTATAATTTCTGTGTCATTGCACAAAGTTCCAAGACTTTGCTTTTGAGGAATCCCATCAAATGCCAATCCTTGCTCTTTGACCTTGTGTATTTTCATCCCAACTCACATTGATATAGCAGACACGATTCCATCTTTTAGCTCCGGTGAAATTTTGATTGTTTTGTGTTGATTGCTTTGTTGGAGGCTTGTAGTAAAATAGGTTGAATTCCTTCTGGGTGTGTTTTTCTTGGTACTAACAAGTAAAACATTATTCCACACAAGAATATGGGAAGTATTATCGTCCCCTCTTTATGAACATAAAAACTAAGGGCTGATTTACAGGTAGAAGTGTATTATTTAAACTGACAGAGTTAATTAAACCACTTTAGTAAAACTAATACAAAAATCTCTTCAGAATCTTATTATGGTTCAGAAGAGGTTACATTGTCATAAAAGTCACTTGAAAAATAATATACTAACATCCGTGTGGTGCATTACACCAGACTGATTAAATTATTTTTAAAGTAGAGATGACACTATTTCTTGGTGTAAACAGAATTTGTAAATCATGATAGGTTCAGTGATTTGATGTAAGGCCACAGAGCAGCAGATTCATATTCAAGCCTGGCATTCACAAGGTTTGTTAATATGATAATTTTCTACCTTATGGAGAAGTTTATGAATAGATACATTGTATTACCCTAGAATTTTTCTTTTTCAATTTCCATAAAACAATTATTATGACTGTCTCATAGTAAAGTAACTATCTTTAATTTACCAGGATAATAAACATAGATTAAAAAAAATTGAAGGATTTCTAACTTATTAATAATAAACATCAGCTTTATTTTAGACAGAGTTTAACAAAGAATCTGAACTTCAGTTATAAAATTCAGAGGTACAATTTTGCAAATGGCTGGGTTGATATCCTTGTAAGTAGATTGGATTCTGGATGCTTTTTGAGCTCCAGAACACCTTCGAAGAACAAAAGGTTCACCCCCTTGAAAAGTGCATATATGTATTTAGACACTTCAGCTTCTCATCCTTGGAAGTGGGAAGGACCCTTCTTGTAGCAAGGAAAAGTCTTGATGGTGACAATAGCTACATTTAGGGCAACCTTCATACAGTTGAAGTATAACTACATATAACATATAGTCCTGTGCATTTTATAATTATGCTGGATGATTAATAGCTCTTTGCTTGGCAGCTTATAGAAGAATTTCTGGGAGTTATTTCCATGTGAAGCTGAATAAATTTAAGTGGGAACACAATGCAAAAGTGCAAGTCTCACATACAGTCAGTTGAAGAGAAGCAATAAAAAAGTGGAGTAGACAATAAAGGATATTTATACTCTCCAACTGTGTAGCCTAAAGAGAAAATAAACAAAAGGAATAAAATAAGGAAGAAATAATCTACCAGTGTGTCCAGTACTTCAATTTAATCAGACCAGTAATATTGCAATAATTGTAATATTGTGATTTTACATGCCAGCAAACTCAGAAGCACAGGTGACAGAAATGAGATTTCTGAGAAGTATTGTTTGGAATTTTGCTTTATGTTTAACTGAGATTTAGGAGTGTGAAACTAGGAGGGCAAGTCATGTATTCTAACAACATTTAGCAAAAATTGCAATGGCTATTTTTTGAGAGTAAATATAAGAACAACCCTTAAAATCAATTAAAACAGAAGAATTGGCATCTAGTTTTATGGAACTGTTTAAGACCTTTTGAAGCTTTCATGAAATACAGACTGAGAAGACATCTATCAAATTCACTATCAGCTTCCTGGTGTCTGAATTACCATTCAACATCTAGTCATGAAATTGACATTTTATTTAAGATCTATGAATTGTTTTTATTATGTTAGTCGATTTATAATTACACAATGCAGAAACTAGTAATTTGATGAAACAACTTGAGCTTTAGTCAGTGCTGAACAGTCACACTTTTCTTGAAAAAATATGGATTGACAGATAACAATCCATTGTTTCCCTGTTTATTTAATAATTTCTCACATGCAAATTACACACAAAGTATACACAGAATGCTAAAATATTGGAAGAGAAATATGGTCTCAAGGAGATGACCTTTCTTTCATTTTAGTTAAATCCACAGTGTAAAGAAACCACATAATTTGGTAAGAAAGTGAGGAAAAACTAAAATTAAAAATCTTTACTAATGTCTTCCACTCTGAGATATTCTAGATATTATGTAGGACACAGGGACAATTTAGAAATCTAAATATAAAGTTGACGTGGTAGATTTTCCAATCACTCTCAAAAATCTGTCCTAGTGCATGACAAACTCTATATTTCATCAACAAAGGAAAAAAAATAAAAAAACCTGGCGCAGCCTAGGGAATATTCAGAGTATGATAACCAGATATGAAAACTTTGGTGATGCATTGCACCCTTGAAAATATAAAGGTTTTAAAAAAGCCTATTAGTCCAATGCTACTGCCAAAATAAATAAAATCTGCTTAAGTGCTGTTACTTTTCTGTGGTGGAGAATTCTTGGAACAGTTGAAATGAAAATGGAAGCCACAGGCCTGGAATGTGTGTTGCTGTCTCCTGCCAGGCTGTGGGTGCACGGTGGCAGGCAGACGTATGTCTTTCCTTCTCCTGCAGATGCTCCTGTCATTCTGGGTCAGAAGGAAGCAGACTGTACTGGCATGATAGACAAAAGAGGTTTAAAGGAGCCTTGCACAGGGGAAGTTTGGCTTTTTTAATTTGGGAACTGAAGTAGGCTGTTGCCCACTGTGATATCTGTATCTGAGCCTTCCACTGAAAAGCAAATATTCATGTGGAAAAACAGAATGATTAACAGAGTCTTGTCCTAGAATTACAGTGGAACACACTGGTTCTTTTATCTGACATTGATTCTTTTTCTGGGGGGAGGGGGGTCTTTAATCCCTTTTTAATTTCTGCTTTGCTTTTTGCTTATTTTCCCAGCTGTAACAATTTAATGAATTTGACATGAATTTTAAAGTATTTCACTGAGTAACTTTTTTAATTGTTTAGGCAATTGAAGATTGAATTTAAGAATTTAAGGGTTTTATGCTGAATAGTATTATTTATGCTGAATTTAGTAAGAGAAAAAACCACTTTGTGTGTGGATCTGTATACACAGACAATGAAGTATAGAGGAAATACCATGGACTGGCATGTAAATAAACACATGTGCATAGGTGTTTCTGTACAGAAAGAGACTGACAGATCTTTGTGCACATTATTCAGAATTCAAGTGAGTATGAGGACTGTATCACAAAGGTAGTGTGACACTTTTGTATATGACCTTTTCATTATGAGCAAAAGGAAGTCAAGGCAAGTAGTTATTGAGTCTCATATATAATCTGAGAACATGCTGATAAAAAGTAAAAACATCTCCCAAAAGGCGTGTTGTTATTATAGTAGGTAAAAATTAAAATTTCTACCTGGTTTTGTCCTTTTAAAAAATTTCTGCTGGCTCTGGAGTAACATAGGGTTCTTCATCCTAAAAATGGGTAAGACGGACTCCAAATATTTATGGCTGAAGAGAATAAAATATCAGAAAGCATCTGT
>VXBI01000545.1:401617-469088 GCA_013397375.1 Toxostoma redivivum
GAAGTAATGAAAGCAGCAAACCAGGCTAAAATATTCTCTGTCCACACCTCTTCTATTGTGGAAAAGAAGGAAATACTGCTGGGGAAATAGGAACAATACCAAAAGAAGTGGTCAATAAACTCAGAGTGACTGAGCAGATTGGATGATTGAAGAACCTGCTAATGGTATGTGGAACATTTCTTTTGTCAGTCGCTGATGCAAACCTGGATCAGGTCGGGAATGACAAAAACTGGTGACCATATGAGAAATGAGTCAGTGCTGTTGGTATTCATGTTAGCAAAAATGCCATGATGATTGACAATAATTGGAACTCTTGTTAACATTATCAGCAGAAAGGGAAACCATGGTTTAAGCAGACATAAAGGTTGATTGCTCCTCTCCTCTGAAGGCAGAAAAAGGCCTGTTAAATAATAGACAAGGCAAACACTGGTGATTGTGTCTCTGCTCACCACATAAAGAAGTTTACCCAGGTTTTTTGCAGTCTATCCTGCACCTTTACATAGCCTGATAATAATTATAATTTGGGGTTGCAAAGGAAAATAAGGATGCCTCAGAAGCGAGTACATCAGGCATCATGAAGAAGTTGCTCTCTTGCTTTTACACCTGAGGAAGGTAGAAACTTCCATCATCTTCTTGGCTCTGTTTCTGAAGAAAGTAATCTTTCATGTCTATTCCTTTGACTATAACTTTGAAAACCTGTTGTTTTAAATGTCTGAAAAGTATCGGAATCTTCCACTTGATGAACATATTACTACTAATTACTGTCAAATTTGAGTATCTTCTAAAAAACTCTTTTCCTGCTTTGTGCTGTAAGGCCATTGTGCAAAAATGACTCAATATACAATGGAAACAGTAAATCAAACTTTTAAATAAAACATGTGCCACTGAAGATCTGACAGATGGGGAAAATATATTGGAAGCTTGACTCTCATTGACATTTGACCTGTTTCCTCTATGCTGAAAATGAAGAAGCCCAGACATTTAATTTTTTTACCATATGATCTTTCTCAGCTTTTGCAATCAGGAGAATTGGTGTTAACAGGAGTATTTCAAACATTTAAGAGGAAAGTATTACTTTTGTAGTAGGTAAGAACTCTTTTAAATTCAGACATAGGTCTTAAACTGGAGCTGAGTTTCAGTTGTAGTCCCATTTGTCCGTCAAACACCCTGACACATTTTTGTTTTAAGGACCATTTGATTTTTACTAGCATTTTGTAGCAAAACGCCAGCATTCCTTTCTTCTATAAAATATGTTCTGATGGCCTAAGTTATGACTCTGTCTGCTGTTCAAGCATGTCTGAAATGGTACTTTGTCCATGGCCAAGTGTCTCTTCAATCCTGCTTTATGCTGTCACAGCAGGAACAGAGGCTGAGTGTACAAGGTTTAGGTGATTTTGTTACTGACAGCAAACTCAGGCCAGCTTCCTTCCACTTCACAGTGATGTTCATAAGGACCATTCCCAGTTCTCTGGGGTGGCAGCATTTTACAATTACATTATGGCTTTACAGGCTTCTCAAAGAGGTAAAAAGTGATGGCTCCCATGCCACACCAAGCGTCTTCAATTTATTTCTGCCATCACAGATGATGTAAAATTGCAACGTAATGAAAAGGTCTTTTGCATGGACAAAGTTCAGATGTGATGTGTTAAAAAGAGAGGGAGGAACATGAGGAATCAAAGTGTCACTGCAGTGATACAGAGACCACAGACAAAATAAGAAAAGACCATACAAATTAGAGGATAAATTTTGGAGCTCGAAGAATCAGCATCATGAGGAGCAAAACCAAAGCATAATCCAATAATAAAAAAACCCAAAGAAATTCCAAAAGTTATCTACATAAACAAACAAACAAAAAAAATAGGTCACACATTTGCAGTAAAGTGTATGGTCTCAGTTTTACTCGGTTTTACTTCCATAAAAATGGAAGAAGGCATATGTAAGGGCATCCAGAATGATACAAAGACTTAAGGGTCTTAAATATTCAGAAAGGTTAGAAAAAGTAGGTCCGTATTATTCGTAAAAGAGGATCTTATGAGGAGCTTCAATGAGATAACAAAACTCTAAAGGGACCAAGGAAGAGACATGCAGCAATGATATTTGAGCTAGTGTCAAATGCAAGCTCAAGGGGACACAAAACTATGCCAGAAAAATAGCCTGACAATGAAACTTTCTTGGTAGAAATATCTGATACTAAGAGCAAAATACCAAAGATTGCAATTACTGAAAATAGCTGAAATACTTTAAAAATGAAAGCAAAACACTTTGGAATGTGATGGTGGATGAAATTAGTATTTCTGAAAATGGAGAGATTAACATAAAAGTTTGAGTCTTGGTCTTACTTTAGCTTCATGGGAAGACAATGATGGAGAATTAAGTTTTCCCCTCTCAGATGAGAAATTAACAGTGGATAGTAGAATGTCCTTTGAACTTGGATTCTCAACACCCCATAGCATCACCCCCAGTGTGCTCCATCAAGTAATCAAGTCAACATGCAGCAACCCAATGAAACATCAGATCAGGAGAATTAATTGCAACGTCAATCCCTGGCTGGCCCTTCAGATTCTTGCCTGTTTTAAATTGTCACTTCATTACTCATCTGCACGCTGCCTCACAGTTTATCCACCCAGCACCTTCCCACTCTGGCGCCAGCTGGGTCATGGGACACTCAGTGGGCACTTTCCTCCTCCTCCCCTGCTTCTCTCTGAGAGGGAAAGAGGCTGAGGTGGCACAGCAGCACATGTCACCAGCACCTTCCCCCCGAGGTGTGCAACATGACACTGAAACGCCTGTCAGAGGGATTGATAGCTGGGCACAACCATCGTGTGAGTCCATCACAAACTGGAGCAGGCAGGAGAGGAAAGCTCCATAATAAGCACCAAACTCCAAAAAAACTGTGAGGCAAAAATTGCATTAAAATGAACACAAGGAAACATCAGTTCCTGAAGGGCGAAAATCCTCCCAGGGGCTCACATCACCCCTCAGATAAAGCCACCCTGAGCATACAATTACTCTTAACACTTCCCACAGTGAAACCATAGAGGAAAACAATGTGTGTATAAAATCAGCAGTGCTTGTAAAAATAAATTTAATCCAAAACAGATTAATCATATTTCAATCAAGTGGTATGACTACAGGTTAGAAGTGTAGGCTGATGGGAACCCTGATTTCTGTATAAATCCTTCTGCCACCTTCAGAGTACTGACTTTCTACAGAACTGTGGACATCTATACCTTTAAGGTGATATTATTACGGGCATTATTGTCAAGTTTTATAACACAGTAGATTTGCTTTCAAATACACATCCTCAGCTAAAAGTATTCTAATATTTTATCCCAAAAAAGGTATTTATTGGTATTTCCGACATCAAAATTAATTACCATGATACACTTGCATATATATTGCCTTAACTCCAGGAAGATTATATAGTTTGGAGTTACAAATTTGAACTTTTGCATATATAAGTGATGACAAAAGGTAACATAAAATAAAGCCTCCATTCAGTACCAGATTTTCAAGAGAAAGGCAGTATCTCAAGATGTAATGCAAGAGGATATTTTACATCCAATTAGGCAGGGAAGCCAAGCTGAATGGGTTAAAATCTGCCACTGATCCCAAGCAAGTGATTTTCTTAACCCCTTAAGGGTTCAAACTGCACTGTGAGGAAAAAGCAATTATGCAATGAAGAAGAAAGGAGAAAATATGTCCTGAACTGGTTTGCCTGCAACAAGGTACAGATTCCTCTGCACTCTGCAGGGAGCAGCTGAGCTCCCCAGCTTGCTCTTTGACCACACCCGAAATAAAAACTAAAGGATATTTTGGGGAATAGGAAAACACAACAGCTCAGATAATGTCCCAGGCAGTATATTCATTACAGGCTCATCAGAGTGGATGCCTGCAATAGGAAGATTAAATACCCATTTACCAGCATCAGAGGAGAGTTTGGTTTTATAATGTATTGTCCCCTATTCCCCGTGAGGCTGCTTTGTTTGATAAAATGCTGAGTGTGGTGTAAAAATATCCCTCTCTCTGTAATTTGCACTCCTCTCCATTTAAAGCTATTCTTGCTGCAAACGAGAATTGAAAGCTGCTAAAATTAAGTGGTGTCAGTTCTCAATGACACTTTAATGATAGAGCGCTCAGCAAATGAGATGAGAATGAATTCCAGCTTCTCTGCTAAAGATAGTAACCAGCACTAAACAGTATAATGCTCCAACTGGGCTACACTTCACCTGCTTCATTCATATTTAGTAGAACTGAAATAGGGAAACTATAATTAAAATGCTCATAAAATGAAAAGAAAAAAAAAAAGCCAGCTAATTTCTAATAGAGATGGCAGGAAACAAGTGAAGCTTGCAAAGTCAAAGCACAGCCCTTCTTTGTCACTTCTGTACTGCCCCAGAGGCCACTGCTGACCACAGGGAAGGTATGGGGCTGTGGAATGCTTTCCTCCCTGCGGAAATTGCTGCTCCCAGCAAGTTTGGTACAAGCCTACTTATCTAGCTCATGCACAAGGAAAATGAATATTGGGAAATCCTGCCCAGTTTTGGGCTAAATGATACCACTGCATCATAAAAATCATTCAAGCAAATAAAACCCCAACATGTAAACATTTTCTGTCTCTCAGTATTATAATACTTGGACCTTCAAGGGCGTCCACCCAACCTCCCACACAGATCATCACCACTGCAAACACATGGCTTCTCTACTGCTAAAAAATGACAACTTCAAAGCATGTCAACTAGGTGCTGTCACATCTATGACCCCCTTATGCCACTTTTGTGTTGCAAAGGTGTTTTATGATGGGACAATAATTCCCTGAAAAGAAGAGAATAATTCTTTTGCTCAAGGCTTCTGAGCATGGCTCATCAATGGGAGGTTCTGGTGCAAAGACGAGCACATGAAGTCGGACACAAAGATCCAGGTGCTGCTCAAAATTCATGTGGAGCCCGGGCAGAGCCATCTCTGCCTTTTCTTCTGCCCCATATATCATGGGCTCACAGTCTGCATTTGCTTTATATTTCTTTTTACAAACTGCTGTGGAAGAACAGTTGATCGTTTCCAGCCCTTGACTAAAGTAGAGTTATTTTTGTAAAATGCTATGTCATTCAGTTGAATAACCAAGCCTGTCAGGCACATGAATGGAAGATAAATATTAAGGCATGGAAAGTATAAAAAGCATTCATTATGGAGAGAGAAGTATTTATTACTACAGGAAATTTTTAGTGGCCTTACAATTATGAAAGCTTTGGTGTAACAAGTTGATTTAAGGTTTCAAAATTCACTGCAAGTACTTGCAGAATATTCCATATGACTAGAATGGAGATGGGACCATTTGAGATGAATGACAACATCATCTTTATACCTCATATTAATATTAGGTTTTCCTTACAAATAAAATATATTTGATGGATAAATGATCCTTCAAATACTCTAAAAAGTTTTAAAATAATATGCTGGTGCTATTTCCCCATCCTTTTATTAATGAAACTAGACTGAATCTTTACCTACAAATTCACCTTTGATGTATTCCAACAAATAATGCACTGCAGGGAATTCCTCATTGCTCAATTTCGCATGGAAAAAAAAAATGCTTTTGCATTTACATAGCAGAACATATCCAGAGCTGTGTAAGTGTCTAGGAGTTGTAAAACTGGTAGCCTAATGGGCTGAGGGCAGGTGAAATGGTCATGCCTGAATGAGAACAGTAATTCCACACAGATCTCTGTGTTTCTTCCCTTACAAGGTTCCTATCCTGGCTGTACAAGTACCAACTTGACAGCAACTGTCAAAAGCTTCTTAAAATGAGCAATCTTGACTATTCTTGCCACTGTTTGCAGATCAGGCAGCACTGTGTATATGGTTTTGACACAGCTGTGTGTCTTCTGTTACATACACAGCTCAAAAGGTCTTTATTCATCCTGCAAGGATTGTGTGATTTCGGGCAGTTTTCATTCTTGGGTGGGCAATTCACAAATCTCCCTTCCTGCCTTCCTAGCCCAGCTTTCCTTCAGGGAAACTGGCTTTTATGGTTTTATGGCATAACCAAAGGAGACATGAGAAAGTTTCAACTGTTGCATGACAGTCACCTTTCTATGTCTTATTCTGGCATGATTATGGTAGGGGAAACCAAAGCTAACAAAAGATTCAATTTCCACTTCTGCTATTAATTTAGCAGGAAAAAAAAATTAGTATTGTGATATTTAGATTATGATTACACATCCAGTCTTGCACTTCAGGGTTCAAACTGACATGGGAAAGTGAAATGTGGAATGATACCTCCAGATCACCAATCACTCCAGCTAAACTGATAAGGAAGATTTATAAAAATAAATATATGCACATCAAGATGTGCTGTTTGTTCCTGTTGTTTGTGGGACCGAGGAGGCTGAAAAGTGATGAAGTGCATCCCCACACCAGCAATTTAAGCTTTTCTGGCTTTTTTCAGCCCCAGGTTGGCCTTCTGGTTTTGTCCAAGTGCTGAAGTGTCCCTTCACCCATGGGGAGATGTGGAGGAAGTCACCAGCTTGCTGGCACTGTGAGTAAGGAAAGTTGGTATGGGCTGAGTGAAAAATAAGTGATTGCTTCCCCTTCTCAGAGTATCCCAACTTGGGAATGGGAGGGAAAGGGCACTCCGGAGATTACTTATCCTCTGACAATTTTTTTTGTGCAAGGGGAACTATGCCTGCTGATGGAAAAGTGGATCCTGGAGCACACATCCTCCCTGCACATAGCACACACTTCTTTTGTATCCCAGCCAGACCAACATCCTTCAGTTTTCTATCTTGTGAGAGTTACTTACAAGTCCTGTGAGATATTGAGCATCACTTGTAAGATCCCCTACGAGTTTGAAGCACCTTAGAAAGGCATTAGACAAAAGAAAATAAAAAAAGAGCTCATCAAATAAACGAACAACAGCCTCCACCCCTCCCCCACCCCCCAAAAAAAAAAAAAAGAGAACAGGGAAAAGAAAAAAAACACCCACCTCTCCCTATCAAAGCAGTTTTACAGAGCTTTGGAAACAGCAAGACAAAATAAATATTGAGTGAGAGGGAAAAAAGCCAGTATTGCATCAAATACTTGCCCCAGGTCCTGCAACAGCAGAAAGAAGGTGACATGCAGCCATACATGAGTGGACAACATGTCAGCTGCACAGAGGGTCTCTTCATCGTCACACATGTCCCCTAACTGGCAGTTTACCCCTTCAGACACAATGTTAAGAGACACAGGAAGAATGTTCTCTTTTTGAAAAGTGTCACATAAAGTAGCTTACCAGCCTGGTTGGCAGAAAATCATATTTTCTGATATCTGATGTCACATTTTATTAGATTTAGGATACTATTATCCTACTTACTTAGGGGTTTAAAAGTATCCTTTTTATAGCTAATGCCACAGGTAGAATGTTAAACTATAGACGTTTTGCAATAAAGGACTAGACTGTTCCTTATACACATCTGGTATTTTTTTGCCCCAAACAATGCAATAGCTGTTCAGTATTTTTTTATCTTTCTTTTTTTGTATCCTTGCACATTTGTCCTCAGTTCATCCACTGAAGTATGAGTGAGTCTGGTTAGAGTCTGCAAAAGTCTGGAGCTGTAATTTGTAACTCTTTTAATATATTTTAATGAGTTATGATAAACATATTAAAATATGTTTGAAATATTTTAATCTTAACTCCAGAGCTCAGAGCAGTTGTCTTTTCAGTTCAAACAATGGCATTTGCTGTAGTGCTTGGAAGCAGTTTTTACTTGCTAGAAAATAAAATTTACAGTATACATGTTTCAATGCTCAGAATTATATCAGTTCTAAAGCATCCTTTTGCGTTTATGTAGTAATATTTTATCTTGATTTCATTATCAGAGGACTTTCAAACAAACCCTTCTATTGAATCAGTCTTAAAATCTTCAAGCAAAATTTTGTCTACTGGTAATTGAGATTTTTCAATTGATAGAGGTTTCAAGTTCTAGAAATTTTATTATAAACAACCTCATTTTCTCAATATAGTCATGCTTCTATTAAGCAGCAAAATCCATGTATGTTAAAGGGCAGAATTTGATTCATACCAGCAAGAAAATTAATAATTTTCATCAAAGGTTAATTATTTCTGTTCTGTTCTGGAGGAAATACTTATTTGCTTGGGTGGCATTTGCCTTATTTGCATACATGAGAATTAGCATTACCCACAATTAAAATATAAATATACCTTTTCTAAATCAATGTTCCAACATTTAGTGATTAAACCATAGCTTTTTATCCCTAATTAGTTTTTACATCTTTAGCTACTTATCATACCAGTAATATATTGACAGTAAAATGTTACTGAAAGGTGTCCAGCTGGAAAGGAGATTCTTGGAGAATGGGAGGAACAAGCAGAAAAATCCCCAAATATATGGCACTCTTGCCTTGTTCACACAGCTCTGCTTCAGTTGTAGCTGTTGGGACAATGGAGAGACAAGAAAAGAGAATGCTGATCAAATATTAATATTTACTAATACTCAATAGCATGAGTTTGCCAGGGGTTTTTCAGCTTTCTTTGCATAACAAAAGGAAACAACTCCACAGGAACACAGGAGTAGGATTCAATTACTGACAAAGGAAAAATGCATTTTACAGTGTATGTTATTAGCTGCTGCAGGCTTTAAAATAAAATATCCAGCAGACAATGTGATGCTTTTAGTAAGGAAGAAGGACAAGACACCAATATCAGTCCTTTTAATGATTTACAGAACTTCGTCCAAACAGACCTGCAAAAATTCTCATTCCATAGATCAGAAACACAGAGGTCAAGAATTTTACATATGAAATAAGAGACCCTCAAAGAAAATTTAGATATGACTTTAAGAGCTCTGCAGCTGAGTAGAAAAGTCCTTCTCACCACCAAACTAAACCAACAAGGCTGTGTGCTCTGGGAGCCACTGCTCTGCATCAGCTTTGGTCTGAAGGCTCAAATGCACCAGTGATAAAGATCTTGAGGCACATTTTGCAGGAGGGAGGACACTACCTTCAATTCCCTTGGCACAGCAAAATATATTTCCCTCTTTTTGCTGGGCAAATCTCCTAAAGCAACCTGCTAGTTGGCACCAAATTCTTTCCTAAAGCAGAAGCACTTCTGTGAGAAATTTCCAAACAGACAATTTTTATGCAATTTATAATCCTTTAGAATAAAAGACACATTTGAACAAGATCAACACAAAGACTGCTGAATAAGATCCCTCTGTGGGGCTTTGATCAACCACAGAATCAGTCTGTGCTTTATCAGGAGAGAGTAGGAATTCATAGAATTTATTTTAATTTTTCCTGCTCTCTTTCACAGTTTATCATTCCTTGGGGTAATTCCATTAAGAAACTATCTTGTCACCTGCGCTGAAAATATATTTTCTTCTCTTTTAAGAGTGATGTGTCAAACAAATGCATCAACTGTGCTACTTATGCTTCCCACTCACCATTGCAAATATTTTCAATTTTTAAAAGTAAAATAATTTTTTATATTTTTAAAATTATTCATTCACGCAGACACAGTCAGGGGCTCTGTTTCTTTCACATTTTCTTTTAAATCTCTGGACTTAAAGTTTTTCCATCTTTACTGAGAGTAATTTTGACATTTCTGTAAATTATTTCTCCAAATCACTCTCTCTTTTATTGAAAAAAAGATATCCAGCTTCATATTTAGATCTACAACTGACCTTTAGGATTGGTCTCCTTAGTGTACATTTTAGTAGGCATAATTGTGTTGAAATATGAATTAATTTGGCAGTGGTCTTCCCTGCATATCCTGGATTATTTTAAGAAGATGAATGTAACCTTCAGCTGTGTTCTGTGGAGGTTTTATTCCAGAGCCTTTCACTGTGATTTGAGATTGAAAGCTTACCAATATTTGAAGAATGTCATTGAGCACTAGGCTGTATTTGTTTGTCTCCTGAACTCATTCAATTAAGAAAATAATCCATTATGGAAAATCTTGATTAAAAGTTGGCTTATTCTCCCA
The DNA here is from genome assembly GCA_013397375.1 of Toxostoma redivivum. Classification (NCBI taxonomy): domain Eukaryota; kingdom Metazoa; phylum Chordata; class Aves; order Passeriformes; family Mimidae; genus Toxostoma; species Toxostoma redivivum. Next base: position 411,600 of record VXBI01000545.1, read on the forward strand.
TTTGATTAAAATTCAGCATTACACTGAATCAATTGTTCAGTACTTCTGTAAAACCTGCATCAACTGCAGGCAGAAGACAAATTGCTCTGTTGCTTTTGCATCTTACTCACCTTTTCTGTCCTCTGATTATAAAGTCTACTGGAGAACAATAAACAGGCTCTAATACTGTGGTTTCACTTGGTCCTTGACCCTATTCCATGGCAGAGGGAGAGATGCTATGGGAGCCCAAGGGGTCTTGGGAGTGGAAGGATTTCCTTGGCTGGAGGCTTTAGATCCTCAGTCCCTGTCCTGTCCCAGGATGAAGACTGTGGAACAGCTTATTCCTGCCATAAACTTCATGAGTTTCTTAGTCTTCTGAGCCCTGAATCAAATCTTCAGGATTTAGTCCTTTGCATATTTCCACAATGACATCAGCAAACAAGGCTAATCTCGCCTGCCAACAAAATGGTTTTATAACTCCATACTAAATCCCTAATTAAAAGTGCCACCTCCAAAACTCTGCAACAAACAAAGCAGCTGAGGTTGGACTGCAACCTGACATCTGTGGGACTGGAGAGGACGGGCTCTTTATCCCAAAACTTCCCTCAAAGTCATCTCTTTCTCCTCATCTGTGCTCAGCTCTGTCAGAACTCTGCAGATTGCTGTATGATTATAGTGGATGAAGTCCTGGTCTTGGCCAAATCAGGGGCAAAAATCCTGTTGATTTCAGTACAGTCAGGCTATGGCTTCAAATGTGGCAACAAAAAAAATCCAGTAATCAAATACTAGTAGCTTTGCTTTCAAGTGTATTTTCATTTCCAGTTTCCCTTTCCTTTGGCAAATGTGGCAGTTTTGCAGCAATTAGGAATCTCTACTCAGGAAGATTTTCAGACATAAAGAAATGGTTTAAGCCATACTACTGTGGTTCTAAGTCAAAACTTCATGGAGAAACTTTTCCAGTTTATTCTTACACTATGTAATTCTTTTTATTATTTCTGTAAATAAAATTTCCATTCTCCCTGTTTTTCACACACGGTGGTTTTGCTAAATATAATTGAGCTCTAATATTGAACCAACTAGCTTCCAACATTACAACTCCACCACCAGAATTGATTTTTAAATATTTTTTGGCTTCTTTATGGGTTTTCCCTAGGCTAAGTATATTACCAGCAAAACATAATGTTAGCTATCCAAAGAGTGGTTTATCTTATTCTTTGGTGAAGACACAAGAGAGAATAATTGACAGAAACACTGAAAAAGATCTTTGAGTGCTTTAAAATTTTAATGCTTAATGTCTTTATTGGCAAAAAAAGTTTCAAAAGTTACTTCAGAAACAGTCCAAAACACTGCAAGAAAAGCAGCTTTTGACAGTCACATATTGAGCATGGAAATCTTGAGTCTAATATTACTTCCAGCCACAATTATTAACTGGAATCAAATATTTGCAAAATTTAGAGGAAACCCTATTTTGTTACTGGGCTGAGAGGCTGAGAGGTGAGAGTGAAATTAATGTGCATAAATAAAGTGGGCAGGTGAAGCTAAACCCACTGGAAATAGGATAGTTACTAAAATAACTCTGAGGTCAGTATTTGCGACGAAAACAGACAAGATTTATGGCAAAGTAATTCAATCAAATAATCTGAAGCAGGTCAGAAGCATTTCATTCTAATGCAGTGTTTTAAAATCTGTAGACATTGTGCAATTAAATGAAAAGCAAAAGCAAGCCATAGATTGCTGCTGAAGAGAAGAGAATAAAAGAAAAAACAACAGCAAAAGAAAATGTCATCTGGAGAAGATCTCATTTTGGAAACCTACAATATGTTGATTGATAGGACTAGCATTTTTCAAGCTCTGTCACAGCTGAAGTATAAAGCTGTCAGTGCATATGATAATGATGGATGCTCTAAAACATGCAAATAGCATGAAAAATCATTTCTCACATAATTTTGGAAGATGAGAGGAGTTGTGAACTGAGGGGAGAGGGGAGAGTAGGTCAAGCTTAACATTCAGCCAAGAGGAAGAGGCGGCTGCCTCGCCACTGCTGGAGTTGTTAATTACTATGCAAGTGAAACAATGAGTTATGCTGGCCTTCTGCAGATTTTCCCACAGAATTGTGATCGTGGCCAGTGGAGGGAGAGGGGCAGAGCTGCAGCTCTGGAGCTGAGCACAGTGGGGAGCTCCCCTGGAACAAATCCTCACTGAAGGAAAGCTGCTCCGGGGGCTCCTGCTCCCGGGAATGTGTTGCTTTAAGAATGTCCTGTGTGTTTCAGAGGTGACATTTACAGTACACCATCAATATTGGGGGTGTTTCAGTTAATTAGCCATTTTTATTAACGCTGAAGTACAGTAAAACCCCATGTAAGCGTTAGGAATGTAAATGAGCACCATCCCCAGGCTGATGCAGCTCCAAGCAGTGAACTATCACACACTGCCCCCATATTTATGGTGCTTTTCATTTGCTGGACAGAGCAGAGGTTGCTCATGCTTCCAGCTGGGTTTCACCTCTTGTGCATATGCATGTGCTTGCATGTGCCAAAGTTCACCAGAAGTGACAAAGCTGTAGGTGCAACCTCAAATTTGCTGGATTTATTTTCATTCATTTTGTAATTTTAAGGAAAGTCATGTTTGTAACCACCTCTGGTGAAAAACGAATACACATTTAGGCTCGTTTTGTGTTTTTTCTTTCTTAGTTATAATGATGCACCTTGAAGCATCTAAACTGAGGAAAATCCATGACATATAAGATAAAGCATTATTTATATGATGTGCCTTTCTTGGGCTCCATAAAATAGTAAAAACCACCCAGCTCACATCGCTTTGTATTCAAAACTCCTTGTTCCTCAGTCCTTATATCACGTTAACTTTTGACTATGCCTTATTTTCAAAACTCTGCTTCACTCAGCACAGGTCTACACACTGGATCTTCTCTCTACTGGATTTTTTTGCTTACTTCATCCCACCAAAAAATCCCAGCTAAATATGAGCTCACCTGTGTGTTTCCAAGTCTACCTCCAAAGCTGCCTTTATGTTTTTCTTCAGTCTTAGGAGTCCTGATAGCATCTCCTTATCATTCCAGTCCCTTCTAAACAGAGACCATTGGGTCTTTTCATGTGTCTGTATCCTTCCAAAGATCATGTTCATCTCAAATTTGACAATATGGGTATTAGTAAAAATTTTTAAAATGCCATCCTAAATCTTTCACTAAATGGTTTATCTGGTTAATGTGTTAGATTGCAAGCTCTTGGAGGCAAAGACCTCTTCTATTCCTGGTGTGCATACTGCTGAACACACTGTCACACTCCACAAATTGCAAATAATGAGCAATGGCCATGGACCTTATTTTCTACTGCCTTCCATCTTACTGCTATTTACCTTTGCACGAAACAAGTGTCAAAGAGGTGACATTAGCAAAGGCTGTGGTTCCTCAGCAGCTCAGCATGTTTTAAGTTGAAGCCTCATTCATAAAAGAGGACAATAACCACAATACTTCAGAAAATTTTATCTAAACATTTTACTAACTTACAAATTGAATTTTTCATTGATTTCCAAGACAATTTATTTCATACTTCATTTTGTTAAATATTGATACCATTTCTGCATAATCAGGCTTTGGTCTTGCTGTTTTAGACTGCTTTGTTACAGGTAATACATGAAAGCAAGATTTAAAATTAATCTTGTTCTGATTTCCCCCCCTTTTGGATTTCATCTTCATTTCAGACTCGGAGCAATAGCTCATATTCGTGTCCAGATATTCAAAATATTTTATATTTGTTATTCAGCAGGATTGTGCTCTTTTGGACATGTTTAAGTTCACATTTAAAATTAAAAATAACTCACTGTTGCTGATGATGAGTTCAAATCTCTCCTTATTCACTGTTACTGTTAAGATTAGAAGGGTCCAAAGGCAGGTGAGGTGAAACAGAAATTTAACAGAAGTTCTCAAAATCAATTTATATCTAAATTAATCATGGCCCAAAGGTGTCATACTGGACTCAGAGCAGCTCAAATAATACCTACACAGGACAGATCAGGGAGCCTTTTCACCTTGCCACAATTAAAATGCATGTAACAAAAATGACCAGGAATTCCCAGGAGCCTTAAGTGAGGCAACTCCCCAGAAAGCAGATGCAAAGACTGCCCAGCATCTAAATTACCAGGCCGAGTTTACAGAGCAGAGATGAGAAGCACTATGGCCAAGTAAAAGAAATAAAAAAATCCCAGTCATCTAAAACCTGGACTAGAGCCAACTTTTCCCAATAATGGTAGGTGACAGGCCAGAGCTGAGCCAATGTGCATTTTAATTGGTGGCAAGCCCAAGTAACAAGCCTTTGCTGTTCATCTGTCAAAGAAGGAAAAAAAAAAGCCCAAACATGTAGCACTGTCTTTATTTTTTTGTTAGACTATGTACTATATATATTTTTTGTACATCTTCAAAAGAGAAACAAATAGGGAAATATAGCATCTTTGTGGTCTCATGGAGTGAAGGAGATCCCGAGTCAAACTTGAAGCAGCCTGATAAATTGATCAGTGACAGCCCATGTAGGTAAAACTTCTCAGAAGAGAAATGGCAACTATGTGTAATGATACTTTTGCTTCACTTAAATACTGGGAAAATGATAAATAGTCCAATACAAGCTTTTCAGAGCAAGAGCCTGTCACTGATTTGGGAAAGCTTCCTTCTCCTTTTGAACAGCTTCCCAAGAGTTTAGCTGCTTTCATTCTGGTGTTACTGTAAAGCATGAAAAGTGAGTGCTAAAACTCCTAACACCTTCTATTAGCATACAAAGCACCTTCTTCCTCTTTGTTTCCTTTGATGCTTTGTTTTTTAACCTCAATATTAACAAAACAAACCTGATCAGTCTGGAGGGGCTGTGAAGAAGATTGCATTGTTTAAGGGCAGGCTTTTGAAACCAAGAGGACTCTAACCAATTTCTTATGACCGAGAAGTGGGTACAGTTTCATGTGTTGGAGAGTATTCGTGTGCTGCTCAGGAGAGCACAGATTGCATTCCATCAAAGGCAATTTTTCAGAGGTTGTCCCGCCTTTTGCTTTCCACGAAAATGAATCTATACCATTTACATGGAACACTTAACCTTCAGACTGTCCTTACTACAGCAACACTACTCCTATTGCAGATACATGTTTACTTAGACAAATCTAATTTACCCTTTGTTAATGTGTGCTGTCTTTACTTGCTATATTACATTAAAGTAGAAATAGAGTTACAAAAAAATTATCTTGCTTAAAATCATTCATAAGCTTTCATCAAGGGAATAAATTTAGCAATTTCCCTCTTAGTTTATAACCATCCACTGTACTAACTTGACCTTTACCTAAACAGGGCTATAATTGCAGTTAGGATTATGTAATTTACAATAACAACAAAAAATTACTTTTGAGGAACTGCTACTGGCCATGAATGTCTCACAGCCATTAAATGCATCATTCATCTTGAGAAGAAAATTATTCTTATCCACGTCGACATTTTTAACATAAACTGTAGTACTCTCTGTTGGCACTTTTTTACGTACCCATTAATCTCAATAGTAAAGCATAAGTCTCACCCACCTATTCTCTGAAGTTTGGATGTCACTACTGTGTACAATAAAAATTGTATATTCATGAACTCCATTTGTTTTATGTCCTTCTCTCTGTCAAAGTCTCCCAAGCAGCATATGCTTTGCTCTGTGGAGAATAAAATCAAATTTGTCTGTCTTGTCATATTGTCATCAAAGTGATACTATCACAATTAGATTAACATTTTGTGAAGGAGCTGAAGGGAGGGAAAGGAAATAGGAACAAATTATAGAGAATCCCAGTTAACCCTTTCTGCAGCATGAATCCCCCTCTTGAGTGGTACCTGGAGGTAAAGATCCAGGATCCAAAACAAGCCGCCCTGGCCAGCCCTGCTGCCCTCCTCGGGGTCAGCGAGGGTCCTCCCCAGCCCTGCAAGGTCAGAGCTGCTCCAGAGGGCTATCAGTGCTCCTGAGAAGGAGTCCTGCTGGGAGAGGAGCTCTTCCCAGGCTGTGTGAGCAGAGCAGTGACAAGCAGAGCACACCCCAGGCACACCAGGACACCCGCTCCACACCAGCAGTGTGCATCCCTCGGGATGCTCCGGGGCAGCACAGCACCACGGGCACCTCTGCTGCTGCAAAACAGGAGTGTGGGAGCAGAGCACAAAGGGCAACCCGTGTTCTTGGGGTTTTTTTCAGGATTTCTTCAGTTCTGCTTCCACATTTATTCATTTGTTAAATAAGAAACAAACAAAAAAAAAAAAAGCAAATCAGTGATTTTGTCATATAAAGGGGCAAAAACCAGCCTGTTGTGCAGAGGTGAAGAAAAAGTGCCCCTAAACTTACTCACACTGTGCAGTTGCATTTCCCAATCCAGTTCTAGTGTACAGGAAACATCCATGCAATAAATTATGCCTGTGCAGGACAAAGATGTGTATCTGTACAACTTATCTTCTTATTACAACTGCATCATCTGCACATTGATCTCCTTCTCTGGGGATTAATTCTAACATGAGTTTCTGATACTCATTCTTCAGGACAGGCCTGCCAAGGATATATTTTCTCTTCATTCTCCTGTATGTGAAGTAGCCCACCAAAATGATAAATTCTACTGCCTGGCACACATGTCACAGAACACCTAATCTATTTTAGAATTTCCTTGGAAGTTATCAGCTGTTCAAAGTGGGAATATTTTCTGTAAAGTCAGATGGCATGATTACCATAACTTACATTGAACAATACTTGAAATAATGAAAAAAAAACCCAACTTTTTAAAAAAGGACCAAAAAAAACTTGCATGTCTCCATGCAGAACATGACATTTCTCACTACCAGAAACCAGTAATGCCCATATCTCTGTGAAATTCTATTCTCTATGGTCAAACAGATTCTTTTTTCTGAGACCTATACAGTTCTCACAGGCAAGGATTTAAGGACATCATCTCTTTTGTGTAAGAGAAAACTGGAAAATCACGTAGAAGTGAATTTTATGTGCCACGAAGCTTGGACATATTACCAAATAATATGGGAGCAAACTGTACATGCCGAGAGAGAGAGAGAGCAAACATTTTTGTCCTATATTTTTGTAAAATCTTGGTTGTTTAAAGAGGCAGTCACAGGCCAGGGTGCTGTGGACATAGTGTTGGGAAAGGGAGGGGGAATGAACACCAAAGGGATGATAAAATAATGAACAGCAGTGCAAACAGAAGAGGCAGTGGGGAAGGAACAGGCAGAACAGTACACTGAGCAGAACAGTATTACATTCATTTGTATTACATACAAAAAAAAAAAAAGGTAAGGTCAAAGAGGAGGAGAAGAAACTTTGACTTTGAGATTTTGCCAAGAGGCAGCCTTTGGTAATCAAGGCAATTCCAGCAGAGCACAGAAATGAAAGCCAACTAGAAAAGATTCATTGGAGTTTAAGTAACTTAAGGTAGTGGTGACAGACTGCCTGTCGGATTAATTTGGAAGTAAAGGAAATGTGGGAAGGCAAGCAGGAATGTGGGATGAGTTTGCAATATGCCTCTTCCTTCATCTTGACCACAGCAAGAAGCTAGAGGACAGTGAGAGGCATTGGAAGAAGCAAAAGGCAAGATCTCAGAACAGCAATATCTGTCCTGTGCAGAAATTGTCCATTTCAATGTCAGAAAGGAAAAGAGAAATTTAAACTCTCTTCCATGAGAACCTGCACTTTCTCTGGCTTCACAGCACTGCTGAATGCAGAAAAAAGCTTTTGCTGCCATTTCAGACACAAGTCCTATGGGCTGATCCCACGAGTGCCCTCAACTCTTGCTGAAGTCAATGGGAGTTAAGGGCGCTCAGCACTTTCCAGGGTCAGGCCATGTATCACTTAAAAATAACTCACCAACATTAAACATCATTAAAGAAACTAATGCTCATTAACTAGCAATAGACCACTGGGAAAGGATCAATAGTTGTCTCTGAAATCATCTTACCTCTTACACTATATGCATACTCTACTTAATGACAGTGAAGGATGGTGACACTGAATGATAGGTCACTGATAACAGTGAATGGGAAAGACTGCTTCTTAATTAATCAGGACAGTATTAGCAAAGAATTCCACTTAACAGGGATACATTTGGGGGCCTAACCAGGTGATTAAGGAATGATGTGCTGACCCTTGGTGAAACAAAGGGCAGCTTAAGAAGAAATGCAACGAACACTTTTTTCACTCTTCTGGTTTTCTTCAGAGCAGAGTGCTTTATTTCACCTCACACTTTTCAAGGCATTGCTTTTCTTTAATTAGCTCTTAATAACTGGAGTAAATTCATACCAGCCAGGCTGATTCTGAGCCTGCCAGTGGAAAGGGTTCTGTGGTGTGGCACCAACATGATATTGTATCTGAACCCAATGGCTCTTGTTCTGCAGCTCTTGCTTAGGGAAAGCTGCTACCATGTTTAACTGGAGTTGTGGCTCCCCTCATGGGGCTTAGAGGCCATTATTTGGCAGAGTGCAAGCAGGACAGGCTTGCATGCCTTGTATGGAGATTATGAACATTATTTCCTTTTTCTGATCCAGATCTGGATTTCCTTCCCTTCAGGATCTGAGTGTGGGAAATCATGGAGATGTCCAAACACAGAACACTTTTTGCAGCATTCAAGAGATTGTCTCATAGCCATTTTAAATAAGCAAAAAAAGAAAAGCAGCACAATCTTATCTGCATTCCACTGGTACCTTACAACCCTCCCCATCTGACTGAATTTATTGTAATCCCTATAAACCTAAATCTCAAAGAATTCCAATGCCTTGCACATCTCTCCTGTTCTAATTTATGAGAACTTGGTAATGTGCCATCTGGAGGTTTCACTGCTTTTGAGACACATGTTCAGCCCATAGTGGAAGCCCAAAGGAGAAAGAAAGGAAAATGCAGGGGAAGGAGAAGATCTGGCTTCAAGGAACAAGTGTCAAGAACTCACACAGACAAAAAAAAAATCAGTTTTAACTTGCATGATCGGCACATACACAGCTGATAACCCAGGGTCTCAACCTAAGGACATTAGCAGCATTACAGGGCAATCCTTACACAAGGACAAAATGTTCTTGAGCAATTTCTGCAATGTATTAGACACAAACAGGTTTTTCCTCAAAACTGAAGTCATGTCAGGCTTCTTGCTTCACCTCTTTTAATTTTCCCTGAACAAACATATTTATTGTGGCAGTTTCAAGTAAATTTCCAGTTCACACACTTTTCCTATGAGACAACAAAGGGCTTATTGGAGGGAGCTTTTAGGCTGATTGGCTGATCTACACCCAGGCCATCAAAGGTCTGAGGCCTATTTTACTCTGAAAAAAATATGCCTAGCTTTGATTTTATTCCTTTTATTAAGCTACTTAAACAAAAATAACATTGAAAACTGTATGTCACTGAAGTCATAATTACTAACCTATGAAAAGAGAAATTCAGCTGTCAGGCTGGATCACGTCAACAAGTTAGACACAGTACTGGGAAGCATATTAGATCACAAACTAAGTTAAATCACCCTATTAATACCAAAATCATCAATCCTAACACAAACAGATTTGCAAATTCATCCTAAAGAGGATATTAAGAAGTCAGTTGTTCATTCATTACATGCACCAATTACAGAGTATCTTAAGGTTGGAAAAAATCATCATCTAACATCTGATCCACATCCCTGGCACCAGTGAAAAGGTTTCTCTTCAAACACTTGCTCTTCTGCTCATGAACAAACCCTGGTCTCCCAGGATCCATCTTCAGAGTTACTGGGATGGAGATGTTTCTATCAGCCTCTATCAGAAGAGTGTCCTGTTGGACAGAAAGTACAGCAAGAGGAAAGTTTCAGATTTCTCACTGAAGGCAGGACCCTTTTTCCAGTATTTAATTTGACTGAGGAATGATCTCATTAATGTTTCCCTCCTGAATGCAAGGCTGTGCTCACACCCAGATCTCCACAAACAGCTGGAGTGCTAAAATTCACAGTTCACACCAGGACTGAGAATTCTCCACAAGGAGAGGAAAAGGCTCTTTTGTGGCAGCAGCAGAGTGACTCTCCCAGGCACTGCTGTCTCCCTGGTCTCTTGCAGCACCAAAACCACAGAACCCCTTAGCCCTGGGTGTTCCTGTGCACAGCCAATGCAACTGTGATTTCTTGTTCCATCAGTCTGGTATACCCTGCATAGCTGCCTACATTCATGGTCTGTGCCAAAAGCTGGATCTGTCTTAAAACAGGAAGTTCAAATGGGCTGGGAAGGGTCCCTATAAACCACTCCCTTAGAAAGGGAAATTATTACATTAAAATTTAATTGAAAAATGTTGTCACAAACTTTGCAACTCCTCCTCTTTTCTGGGCTGTAGTAAGTCAAGAGTTGGCAGGTCCCATGTACTTTTCTTCTGGGTTCAGGAAAAGGCTGAAGACTGATTATCTGACTTCTCCTCACACACCCATGTTGGAGACTAACTGAGCAGTTTTGTCTCAATTGTCTTCTCAATCAAGGCGCTACCCTGCTTGTTCTCACCTCCCTGAAAATTTCATCCAGATGAGACACAAGGTGCATTATGGTCAGAATAGAACACGTTCCTCTTGGACCAGTTTGTGAAAATACCATTTTAGTGAGTTATTTTAAAATTGCTGGCATTTTGAAGACTCTGGAGTCTGCAAGTCTGACCTTCCTTTTGCCAAATACCAAAAAGTGAAAAGTCTAATTACAAGATCATGATGGTTTTTTAATTTACTTTAATGGGTTTTGGACATTATATCAGCAAACCAAAAAGCATATACAAATAGATTTAAAATAGCAGCTTTAACTCCCAGAATTCTCTGAGCACAAAACTGTTGGGGAGCCCTCCCCACTTTACTGGGAGTGGAGCAAAGCCTATTAGATTCACCAGGACAGAGAAAACAATAAAGATTCATCCAGATTCAGTATTGGCAAAATGCTCAGCCAAGACAGCACTGCTTTCCTGCCATTTTCATTGAACAGAGCACAGAGACAACTGAAGCAGGACAAAGGCATTGCTGGGAGTGAGGAGATTCCATGGGACCTATGCGGTGGGAGCTGGAAAATCGAATTTTTTAATGTCAGCTTTTATCAGTGGTACTTTCTCCTTTGCACAAATGAGCCAAAGGAACACGCAAAAACAAAACAGGCTCCTTGAAAAAGAGAAAACACCACAGTTCAAAGGTTCCAGTTCCCACAGTGATTTTTACCTGCCATGGATCCCTTATGGCCAGTGACTACGCCCTCACAACTGCCCTGCTGACCCTAAATCACAGCATCTGCCACACTCCTCCTCACTCCGTCAAGGCTGAGCAAAAAAAAAAAAAAAAAGAATTATTAAAACCCACTTTAATTTCTTTCTGTGGCTCCTTGATCTTGTGAAAAGCAGTTCAACACCTACAGAATGCCTTCCCTAAGGAGATAACTGTACAAGCAAAGTTCAAGTATCCCATCATTGATTGCGTGTGTTTCATACTAAGCTCCTTCCACTATAATGCACTTTGTACAATAGCTGATAGATTTTTCCAGTCTTCCTCTGGGAGTCCTAAATGACTTTGCTAGAGAATTGTAAAAGCTCTTTTTCCTTCACTGACAAAACTCAATTCCTGAATGAAATGTTTGAAAATCTTTAAAGATACTTTTTAATACATGTTGAGTGCCTTAAAAATAAGGAAATTATGCAAACAGTAGAACACAGGTGGTGGTACAAGAACACACTAAAATGCTGTGGCAGTTTGATTTTCTAACCTCAGGATACCACAGGTTGTGTAAACCCAAATCAAAATTCTCTGTGTACACTCTTATCAACCACTATGTTTATTCTGATGCAGAGGCCTTCATTCCAGCAAGCATCTCTGTCCAGAAAAGTATTGACATTTGTGCTTAAATTTGAATGTACATCCCATTCAGTAGATTGTAAAGGACATTTAAACACCTGTATGCCTAAAAAGAGACTGACAGAGGGCATATCTGAGTCAGAATTTTATTAATGTTCCCTGAAGGTTATATAAGATCAAACGGGTAGATCGACTTGGCATTGTATTGCAGTGACTTTGTACAATGTTTGGGAAAATGAAACCATTAATGAGATATCAGCTGAATATTTTTTCATTAACACTCTGGGTAATAAAATGTGAAATGTTTTATTTCCCCAAATGAGGTCAGCACACATGTGGATAATTGCCTGAAACAATATAATTTTTGTTTAACTTGTTTAATTGTCTAGATAACTTGTTTGTTCAAAATAAATATGCAGTTAAGAAAAGAAAAAAAAAAAAAGCTGGGGTTGGAGTCATGAGAAGCCCTTCCCTTATGATTAACACCGCAGTCCCTGCTGGCAATCCTCTGGTGGCTGGATTTAACAAACACATAACCAAAAAGTGGCTGTTTGTGTGCTGACTTTTCAGTTTAAATATCTGGAATTATGTGACAGCCATCTTCTCTAACTACTTTCTCTCTGGGAGTACAAAACAGATTCATATTAGTTTCTTATATTTTTATTTATCCGTGCATTCATTTCTCCTTTTGCCATCTGTCACAGAACTAGCTGAAAAATTGAATGTTTTAATCCTATTTTGATAAAACTATTTAGCATTACTTATTTATGGGAAAACCCCTCCCTGTAGGTATTCCATATACAAATCATGGGGGACTAGGCAGACTCCTGAAAATATTGAGATAAACTTCTTTACAAGTACACCAATAAAACTGGCAACCAGCTGTGGCGTGGTATTTTTCCCATCCCTGGTACTAAACCCAGATTTCTGGATTTCTTCTGCTGAAAAGAGAGCAGAGTTTGCATCTTAATGTTTTGGCATGTGATAGCCGAGCTCTCCACTTGGAGCTCTCCACTTGAATTCCCAGCTGGAAGCGCGTGTAACATCTGTGTGCAGGCTTGGCAGAGGAGCCCAGCACGCTGGGCAGTACATGAGTGCTCCTCACCATCTTGCAGGATCAGATCCGTATCCCTGGATCTGACACACAGCTCAGAGCAGAGAGGTTTGCCAGATCCACATTCGTGCTCAAGTAAGTGTCTGGCTTTTCAGGACCTGCCAAGGAAAGATCCCTGGCTCCTCTTTCCAGCCAACCCCAAATTCCTGCCAGTTGCCATGAAGGGCTATGAGCCCTTGCTAGCTACACGTGTTTGAGGAGTTGTACTGATGTTACAGGAGCTCCACCAATTGCTCCAGTCGAGCTTCTTGCCCAAAGCACTTCAGAGTGCTGAAGCCTTTAAATCCATAGCTCTGTTTCACTTTAGCAGGGTTTTCAATCTCTCATTTTCATAAAATAAGTGCTACTCCAAGCCTGGATCACATTCCAATTATTCTCATGACAGTGGAAGCTGTAAGGAAGCAGTGGACATTCTGCAGTGTGGAATAATTACATCATATACAATCAGGCAGGAAAGAAAAGGGGAAAGAAAGCAACTAAATCAACACACTGTGCATCCATTCATTTTACTGTGTCATTTAGCATATGGTCACTCATGTGATCAAGACAGTAACTGGCATTTTTCCCAGTTAATTCACCTCTTTTCTCTTTGTCCTCTGCTGTAGCACCAGTCTTTCAGCAAGATTTCAGGTTGCAATCGCCTTGGAGAATGAATGGTCCTTATTAAGTGTCTGGAAAAAAACCAGCAATTTATTAGTACATTGAGACTAATTATAGCTCTACCTTAATCAAATAAAGAATCACAATGAAAAAAGCACAAACACCTCACTCGAAATCAACTTAAATATTTTTTTATTTCCCTCTGTCTCTCTCTTTATATAAATTGCCAATGCAATTAAGTCCTACAGCTGTAACAGCTGTCTAAGTAACTTTTGAAAAAATGTTGTGCTTTTTTTTTTTTCCTGGGGTTTGGTGGTTACAGTGATGTGAACTGACTAATACTTTACAGAGCTTAGCTGTGAATCATTCATTGCAAATAAAAGGCAAGGCACGCAAATGTTCCTATGCATGTTCTTCTCAATTATATTTCTGAGGACATCCACTTGATTTTGATATCCATTCAGCATTACATATTTGAAGTCTAGACAAGGGAAGTCTAGACATCCATAGTGCCCTGTCATGTTTTTTTACACTATTTTTGAATTTAGATGCACCTTCAAAACACAGAAGGCTATTATGCTCATTAAAAGCTGGATTCTCTGTCTGATGAAAATATATTTAGCTGTAGCTGATACCCATAGCATAAACAGAATTTTCTGAGGGCAGCTGTGCTATACAGAGGGAAATGATGAGAAATCCAAACTGAAGTGCAGGCAGGCAAACCCTGTTTTTGTGGAAAAGATCAAGAATAACGAGTAGTTCCCAATCTGTGTACACCCAGGTGGCTTTAAGGTCTTTTAAGAACAGGGAGAAAAGTGATACTCAAATATCTCTTTCCCTCCCTTCCTATATGTTGTTTCATTACCTGGTAATAAATTAGTAAAGGTAGGAGACTTTGTTTACACACCTGAAGTCCAGGAGGATGGCAATTCCCAGAGCTACATTCTACCTGAAACGTTCAAGGACATGCAGCTGACACAGTGGGCCTCTGACTGTAAGACAGACAGCTCCAGGCACAAAGCTGCTGTATAAAACTGTCTACATCTACCTAAATTAGAACTGACAACCAGCCCTGGTTTTATAATGCTGAGTTCTCAACTTTTGGACACAAAAACCTATCCAGAAAAGGAAACAGAGTACATTAGATTTATAATTTTTTTCTTTCTTTTTTTTTTTTATTTTTTTTTGCTTTTGGGCATTGTTTCTTCTATTTCTTCTCCTCTCTCTTTTTTTTTCCACCCTCATTTTAAAATACAGCATTTGATACATGATATTTTTTGCTCCACTGTTTTTTGATTTGGAGTTTTTGGGTTTTTTTTGGTGGAAAACCCCTTTAAAGTTAAGCATTTAATTCTAAAAAATGCAGCTGAAAATTTATCTTGATCACACTTGAATATCATACAGTGTTTACACTAAAAATAGAGCTTGTTAAGGACAGGAGTTAAATTTCATTGTAAACCACTGAATTAAATGGAAATACAAATTTAATAACAAACCTCTGCATTAAATGGAACCTGCAGGTAAAACGGGGGGCTTGAAGTGAGATTCCTGTAGCTGCTTGCAGTCTTTGCTGAATTATCACTCTTATAATGAGTTCATGAAGGCTAATGTTTCAAAAATAGCTACTAGTTTCAGGTGCCAGATTTCAACCTTCTCCAAAAAATGAATAATTTTGAGGTTCTGTCTAGTCATAACTCCCCATGAATTGGCTGTCTGGAGATTCTGAAAATGAAGACTTACAGACAACTGATTTTATCTGTTTCACACTTATGCCATAGGCATTTTGATTGAATTTTCAAACTCACACTTATTTTTAAAGGAAAAAAATATCCATACTAATTCATCTGTTTATTAAAAATTGCCATGAAATCTGGGAGGAATAAGAACATGGACTAAAAAGCCTAACTGTATGTTTGTGAACACAAATTCTACTCCTAGAACTTTTAAAAATCAAGAGAGTTGCTAGCTTACCTCAATAACTGAAAAATGACCTTACAGCTAATTTACGTTGGCTTTATTATTATTATTATTAGGCTTTTTGAGGGGATAGACTTTTCTGCTTATGCAAATGTATTCTTTATTTACTTAGAATAAACAAAAAAATTAACAACCTAATAAAGACTGCTCACAATTTCTCTGGTTTTTGGTGGTAACAGCTCTGTCACAGCTGTTTGGTTTTCAGGTCTGCATTATTACATCTTTGTTTGTAAAATGAGTAAAAGATTCTGGGTGAAGTCTTGCATTACTCTTTGTTCTGCAACATATTTTGTTAGCGAGCTCTCAGTAGTATCTAAAATAGTGTAAATCATCAGTTTTTAATCTGGCAGGAAGTAGATAGTGGCCCATTAAACTTTCGTAATTAAATTTCCCCTGCACTCCCCCATAGAACCATTATCTGAGTTTTCTAATTAACACAAGAGGAGGGAGTCAATTCAGAGTGATGGGATCTATAGCCATCCCCTTTCATTTTAATGGCCTTTAATAAACTTTTATTACTATTGATATTGATAATTATAATACACCCTTTCCTCTGCAATGTGATTCTAAGGGCCTTGTCAAAAATTGAAAAATTCTTCCTCAAAGTTGGAGCACAGCAAATGACTGTGTCCTCAAACACCCAGGATCTGGAGCCAACAGCATCAGAGAGGGAAAAAAGGCAGAGTGTGGGCAGTGAATGTCCTCTCTCACAGATCCCAGCGGGTTATGCCATGGTCCTGGTCTGCCACAGCCCTCTGCTCTCACAGCACAGCCTCCCCCAAACAGGCTGACACAAATGCTGAATCATGAGGTGGTTCCATGACAGATAAACACAAGGAATTATGCAGAGTTCATTTAACTTCTTTTACTTCCAGTCCTACAGAGGTCAGATACCAGAGAGGAGGATGAGCTGTCGTGACACCGAGTCCTTCCTCAGACTTTTCCTTGTTGCCTTTTACACTAACTAAACATTTTTACATGGAGATTTTATTGGCATGTCAATGCTCCTAACCTCAGCACAGCCTCAGAACAGCGCATCTCCTATCTCAGTGATCCTCTTTCAGGTGAGCAATTATGTTCACATCAGCACTGCAGTGGAAGAGGCTTCACTGCTTGAATGAGATGAGAGCTGGAGCAGAAGCACCTCCCTTCTGAAGGACTTGGAAGGGAAAAGGCACTCTGCCTTCCAAAACAGGGGGTGTCTGTGCAGTGGAACAAGCCCCTGTGTGCACCTCCCTTGCTGCCACCAGCCCAGGTCCTTGGGACACAAGGACAGAGTGGGCTCCCATTGCCTGCTGCACCCTGAGCATCACAAGGCAGCTCTGTCTCAGGGCTCTGGCTGCACACAGCTATTGCTGATGGTCTCCCCTGAAGTCCACAGGCTTACTTTGAGCCCAAAACTCTTATGTGTGGAACGAATCCTTTATGGGAACACCACTTCTAACCCCATACTGCACTCAGGCATGCACACAGCATCAGCCAGGTGAGCACAGCTACAGGTGCTCCTTCACTGCCATCCATGGGGCAGAGTCCCCTGACCCCTGCACTCCCTCTGGGGGGCTCCAGTACCAGCAGCTTTGGCCTCTGGGTGTTGGGCGGTCCCAGCAGGGGTCTAGCTCCACTGCCTGGCCTTTCCAGCAGTCCCACTGGGCACACCAAGAAGCCTTTCCCTCCGGCAGAGCATGGATTCCTCTCTGGAGAAACGCTTGGTGCCCAGCGACAATTCTCCTCATCCTGGTCTCCACACACAGGTCAGCAATACAACAGCAACACTGGGTGTTCTGGATCTTGGGGTTGTACTTCATGGCTCCTCAAAGGTGATTCTGGAGAAACATCTGAAGTTGGATTTAGAAGTTCTAGTTGGGGCCATTTTCAGCTCTACTTTCACATTGCAGGTTATAACCACTGAGATGATTAATTTCAAGCACAACAAGTTGCTTATATAACTGTAGGCATCAAATGCAGAAAAAAACCAAGGAAAACACTTGAAAAATTATTTTAAATCAAAAATATGAAGAAAATTGTTTTCATTTTTTCAAATACAAAAGGTAAAATCGTGGTTTTAAAACCTGTGATTCAAGCATATGGACTCACAGGTGAACCATAGTGCTTTATAAAAGTGTTGCTCTATAAATAGCAAAGTCATTGCTTACTACCTTCAAAAGGCTTGGCAGTTAATATAACTGTAAAATGTGAAGAATGCATTTCCTGTAAGCATGAGGAAAAAAATCTTCAATTAATAACAACAGTCAGCCATGTCTGATGGGATCCTAAATTTAGATTTGGTAAAAAGCCATTAAATTGACTTAGAGTGCTTATTAAAGAGCCAACCTTTATTTCTGTTGTTTGAACAACTGATGAGCTAAGGATCAGCATTTAAACTCAAGTTCTCCAGAAATATGTCCCCAGTAACTTCTAAATTTTGTGATTGTGAGTGAACTTTGCATGTCCCCTCCCCAGGACTAAACAATCCTATTTCTGAAGTTCACTCTTAGGCAGGTAGGTATGAACTCAGTCAATGAGGAACGAAAAGGCTTCATGAATAAGGTATGCAAAAAAATTTGGCATACGTTGTTGAAGTGATTATGAGGTCTGTGTGAAAGCAGTAGTAGGTAAATTTTGGCTGGCACAGCATATAGATACACAAGAGAAAAAACTCAGCCAACAGTGTGATCACAGGACAGGAACCAGCTGCCTGGATTTTGCCTCCTCAAAAACTAACAAGGAAAAGCATGGGGAGAGCTCCTCTGTGACTTAAAGTATTAGGGATAGAACAAAGCACGGCTGAATGATTGGCAAACATTTGTACCTGTGAGCAAAATCTGTATGAAACTCCTCTAAATATGCGTTGAGACACCTTTACCACCACTCATTGCAGTTATTTTGGCCCTTACTGTGGCCAGGTCATCAGTGGGGAATGAGGTCTGCAGGGAGGATTTGCAGAGAAAGCATCCAGGAGAAAAGAGATGTGGTAACCCTGGGATTGTTTGGGTTTGCAGGGATGTGATTTTAAATCATCAGTAACACATTTCCTTCTGTGTTTGTTTCTGTTTTGGCATTCAACAAATTTTAAATGAAACAGAGATTTTCAATAAAGATATACAAATTCTATCATAAAAGTTTACATACTGAAATAGGATAATGACATAATCTTTCTTGAAAATATCTTCCAAGAATTGCCAGAAAGGAATGTTTCAGAAGTAGGGTATCTGCCAAATTGGCACATACTCACAAATGAACTTAAACTTGCTTTTGTGACCTTGTCTGCTGATCATCTTACATCTTAATTATGAAGGTGCAAAGTCCTCCTAAATTCTGTCCACATGAAGTTCTAATTTTATAATTTTTCAAACATGATTAAACTCATCCTTCACTATTAGTCGGCTGGGTTTTTTCCTATGCATCCTGCATCTCTGAGTTTCAAAGATGAATTAAAAAATAAGAAAAGAGGAACTAGAATTTCCTGAAGATTACGAATATTAGCTGTATTTTTCATATAGTCTACATGCAGAATATGTCTTAGAAGGTAACAATGTATTAATTTGCATCCTTGTCTCTATTGCTCTGTTTCAGGCAGTGATGATTTTGAGCAATGCAAAATCCAGCCTTGCAGAATGTTGTGCTAGAAAAGATTAATTAGAAAATGTTCACCCATTCATTCACATATGATATGATGTAACATATAGATTAATTTGGGAATTATGGTACATATGATTAGCATATGCACATATATATTTGCATAATTACACAAAACTGATTTATTTAATGTTTTTATTTGCTATAATTTCACAGAGAATTTTGCATGAAGTGTATGTATATATAAATAACTATATATATATATATGCTTATACATATAAAAGAAAAAGTGAAAATCAGAGAAGAAAATTAAGATTACAGCATCCTAGGACATAGCAATGTTCAGAGGAGTATCTTTGGCAGTAAGGACAGCACTATGATAATCCATTGCTGTGTACAGATAACTGTCCTTAAGCAGCAGCAAGGACAATATCTCCAGGTCACTTGAAAGGTCTAATTTCTTTGCAGACTTCTCAAAACACTGCTTTATTTCACCTCGAATAGATGGACATTTTTCCTACCTCCAACAAATCTCTTCCCTGCTTCTCTGTCACTTCCTAATTTGCTCTGTTCCTTGCACCAAAGAAGTGAAAAAGTTCTGCATGATAGAATTCCAATAACAAACATAAAAATTCATTATCTATTTCCCGTTTTTTTTAAATCTGTTTTTTTTCTGTGAGTATTTGTAAAGATAGATGGTAATCAGGTTCCCATTAATAGACTGCTTGACTTTAATCAGTATATAAAATAATTTCCTGATAAGAATTTAGGCCAAGTCAGGAAGAACACTCCAAGCAAAGAAACATCTGTGATAAAAGCATCAAGCAGTCTTTTTAGCCATGTACCAAGTTCAAGGTCTCTGATAAGCCACCTGGCTATCCCTACACACTCTGATAACCCCAAGCTGGTGGTACAATGTTCAGCCAGGGAAGGTCTTGTTGCTGGGCACTGAGCTGATAGGCTTATGGCTCCCTCTGCTACAAGGCACAAGAATATTGGAATATCATGAAGGCAAAGCAAGCCATGAGCATGGGCATCTTAATAAGGAAGGCTGGTAGCAACCAAAAACTTTTATTTTTCCTCACAGCATATTATTGTGCTGTAAGAATGCACCCAGCATGTTATGTGCATGCTCAAGCACAGCTGTCCTTGATGTTCAGAGTATCTTTTTCACAAATCCAGATCAATCAGATAGGATCAGAGATACCATCCAAATTTTCTGGGTTTTTCTATGCATTGTGGCTCCTGGTTCCAATCTTTTTCATTGTTAAGACTAACTTATTTCCTCCATTCCTCCTTTGAATGTGAGACTTTCTCTCTGCTCTTAATGCTCCTGTTTCCATGTATGAACAAGCACTTCCAACAGCTTCTGCAGATGAGCCAGATTCCTGCCTGGTTTCTGGATGCAAATGTTGCCCTTTTCTCCTCTGGGCTTGCTTAGGTGGGCTTTCAAGGGGCTGGTGACTCCAGTGCCAGGCCTGGGAGCAGCCTGGCAGGGATTATCTGGGGTCTTCCTGCCACTCATTGTCTCTCTCTGTGCTCCTTTGCGTGTGTGCAGGGCTTTTATCACATAAAATGCATTTTATTTTCAGCTTCTAACAAAATGTACTTTATTCTCAATGCTATGTAAGTGTTGGGGGTCACCCTGCAGGGAGCTGACTAGGATAGGAAGGATCCCTCCTTTATGTGTTTCAGTCCTGGTCCCCTGTTGAGGTGGAGATTTCTGTAATGTAAATATGAACAGGGGAATATTCCAGAAATGCAATGGCCACTTGCACTAACAGTATTCAAATGAAAAAGAAGCTATCCTATGATGTGATGGCAACACAGCACAAAGTAATGAACAGGTAGGTAATAGATCTGGAAAGAGCCTTCAAAATTTGGCTCCCAATAGTGGGTTGCACTAGCTGTGGGTTAATAATGAATCTGCAACTGTTTTCTGTCTGCTCTTAGACCTTTTAAATCTCACTTAAAATTGTGTTCTCCTAGCACCATGAATTATTAGAAATGAAAGAACTGAATAATGAAAGCAGCATTCCCTTTCTGCTCAGGTTATTCACCTCTACAGAAAACTTTGTGTACAGTCAGTTTTACTGTTTTCTCATGACCAGTCCATATCCCAATGTAAGTATGAGTTGTGGTTGAAATGAGAATTCAGAGGAACTGGCACAGAATTTTGAATACTGCTATTGCATTGCAAATGTTCTCTGTGGGAAATTCTGGTCTGCCTGCTTCAAGTGTTGTTATGGCATACCAGCACATTTTGATCACCCTGGACTGCTTCTTTTCCCCAAATAGGAAAAGGGAATAGGAAAACATTTTATAAAACTGGAATAAAATCCAAAATCATTAGTAGGTTTATCCAGGGACAGATATGGATTTGGATTTGTTTTATGTAACCAGAATACATTTCTACTTGTGGAATTATTCTTCTCCTAATTACATCTTCCTATCTTCTAAAGATTTTGTTTCAATGTTGCTTTGTTATTTAAATTCTTCAGTCTCACTGTTATGGAAACTTTGGAATTTGTGCATCTTGGATATTGAAGACAGCCAAGGATCCCCAAAATAACTTAACACTGAAGGAACAATGTGATTTTCAAATTTCAGATGATTTGAAATTTGGAATGACAATTTAGTAATGACTAAGGGACATTGTGGTACAACACAGGTTTTGTGCAGATATTAAAAGATATTTTAGAAAATTATTAAATCTGTCTTGGACAGCAATGAATGGAGGGGGAATATGCTTCAGAAGAAAAATATTATAGAGACATTAACAAATTTAAGGCATTTTGGAATTGGGGGGAATGGTAGGGAAAAAAAGAAAAAAGAAAAAAGAAAAAAGAAAAAAGAAAAAAGAAAAAAGAAAAAAGAAAGAAAAAAGAAAAAAGAAAAAAAGAAAAAATGCTAACTGTTCAAAGATACTAACACATTTTCTTGATTTAGAGGGAAAAAAAGAGGAGAAAAAAGACAAGTCATCTCAATGAGGACTGATTGACAATATGCAGCTGACTGATCCCTATATTCTTATGAATGCAATTAGTTCATTTGGAGTGAATTTGGCTCATCTAGGTACAATTTTTGATGTCATTGATGGACAACATCTGTACATTTTACTTCTTTTAAAAACCTGAGACTGTAGCTTGTTTTGGCTGAGAAACAATTTCCAAACTGGATGTGGTTGCCTATGAAGTCTGGCATGAAGCCACGTCCCACCTTTGGGAAGGACATCTTTCACAGCCCTGCTTCTTCATAACCTTATTGCCATTGAAAGGTAATGACAAGTGCTGTGGAATGGCCAGTATAAACAGGAATATTCCTCCTCAGTCGGCCCATTCCATGGACTGTGCTGCTCCTTTCAGTTTTCAGCAGAACTCTCCATTGACTGTAATGAGGATTTAGCTTAAGAAAAATTAAAATTCTGGTATAATATGATCACTTGCCAGTGATAAGAATTTTTTCTCTTTTCTTTTCTAATAGGAAAAAAATCCATAAAAATTAATTGTAGAAGTTAATTCTGGATTCCACTTCTGCATTATTTGTGGCGATTTTATTCACTCCCTCCTGTCACTACATATTATTCTCTCTATAATTGAAGTTCCAAGAAAACAGTTGTACATATAGGATGAAACACCAAAAAGAGTGTATTATGTTCTGTTAGGGTTAAATTTATAGTGGGCAGCAGATGATAGGTGAATTTGAAAAAATTTTGATTGATTTTCATACAAAATTGGAGAATAAATTTTAACTAAAATTTAGCTGGTCTATTTTTAGAGAATTTCTGATTTGTGGGCCACACGTCACTGTGGTTTGCAACAGGGAATTCAGGATTGCAGCAATACCGTTTTGATCATGAAAACAAAGTTTTAGTTTGACCTTGAATGACGTTGCATTGGATAGGATAAAGTAGTTCCCTATTTTTTGTGGGTTTAAAGATGTATTGACATTTTGGGATCTGGATGCGAACAGATAAACACCCATCTCAAAAAAGCAGAGTTAGAAATAAATAACTTTATAATGGAGCAACAGGGATGCAACTATGATGAGAAATACATGTCCTTCAGCTTCTAATCAGTTACAAAGAAAAAGTGCTGGTAACAACATGTGGGTAAATGTAATTCATGTTTTAAATCCTTTTACAGAATTATTGACTATTTATTACTGGACTTCTCTTCAATCACTGATATTTCTGTACCACAAGAACCACTCGTGGCTATGAGGAATCCACAACCAATGCAGCATTGAAGCCATAACTCATTCAGGTGTTAACTTCATTAAATAATTTTGGTAGTTCTGGGACTTGGTCTTCACTAACTAAGAGGAAAATTAGATCTACAATCACAGGATTACTGTCAGAAAAAGGAAATTGAATCTGTAGAAAAGCTAAAAGAATGAGCATAAGAAATGCATCAAAAAGAGAACCTTTGCGGACTCGAAAATTTTATGTTTTTTTCATTATGGGAAACTTCACTCATCCATATTTGTCTTTTACAAAGGATTATGAATTGAGGACTACAACTCCATAAAATTTATATTTTGTCATCTGGTTTGATTGGTGGAATTGTGTTATGGAGAAGGATTCTGAGATCACATTAGCCAGGAAAGAGTAATGCACTACACCCACTGAAGAACAATACATGTTCTTATCTACTCAGGCAGGCAATCAATTCTCTAGTGCATATATCAATACAGGCTGGGAGCCCACTATTGGCAGATCATGGGGACAAGGTCTTGATACCAACTTTACCAGCAATGATTGCCACAGATGAATTCACTGCAGGTTAAACAAATAAGCAAACAAACAAGCAAGCAAGCAAACATGGATAAAAAAGCCCCACAAATTATTAATTCCCTATCAGAGTGAATTTATTTCCATAATATGATAATATAAAAGCTCCTCTCAAACTTGCAAGTGCAGGGAGTAATGATCCACTTTTAAATTGTAACCTAAGGAAATTTATTATTTTTAACTATTCAACACTGTGAAATATCTTTTAATATTAGGGATGAGAACTCCAAATAGAAAGGTCCCAAACCTCTTCAAAACCGAACATTCAGGTAACATTTCCAAACTTCTTGTCATTTTACGTACTTCAGTGCCAAAGAAAGCATCAAAACTCATGGGAGGAGCTCCAATTCTGCTTCTGCTTGATCAGAAACACTGAAGGTTCTTGAATACTTTAATGAGACATCCAACTAAGAGACAGCCCAGAAAGCTCCTGGGCTTATTATCTCATAATTGTTCTGCCATCCTAGATTTGGAGACATACCCATGTTTTCAATTATCTAAAATAATTACAGTATGACTGGTGATTTTTAATTATTTTAGATAGTACAACCATAGCTTTTATTTAGTTAACACTTAACAAGCAATTGTCCTGTGCAGGATGAGATACTTGTGCTTACATTACAATGAAGTAATGGAGAAAAACACAGGCCTGGTGGGTCAGGAAAGAGGCCTTAAGGAATTGGGAGCATAAGAAACTGTGAAGATGATGCAAGCATGGGATGATAAGAGATGGGGCCCAAGTTTGGCACTGGAGAGCCCAAGGCTATGAGCAGCTCTTCTGTCACCAACCATCAGCGACAGATACTGACCCAGAACTGTCCTGGATGTGTTTCGGGGGTAACAAAGAGAAAGAAATAGTATCCAACAAACATAAAGTGCACTGTATTTAGTAAAGCCATGTGTAATGTAGAGTTTCAGCCCAGGGTGTAAAAGCAAAACAGCAAACATTTAAGCATGGTTCCAAGGGGATCCTCAATGAGGAAGAAGAAACTCCCTGTTCCTTCCCAGGAAGGACCTGGGATGCTGGTCACTCACTGCAGCCACACACACACACCAGGCTGCAGCCACTGACCCTGGAGACCAAAGGGGCAGTGGAAGGGTGAGCACAGAACCAAAAAAAGGGGAAGATTCTAGGAAATGTGGATAACTATTTAACATTATTATTTTTTTTTCCACTTAGCAGTCCTTCCTTCCTTCCTTCCTTCCTTCCTTCCTCTCTCTCCCTCTCTCTCTGTGCTTTCCTCTGCTTTCTTTCTCTCCTCTTTCTGTAAGAACTGAACAAATACACTAACAACAATTGTTTGATCACACTGCCAGGATTTCAGTTGCGCTCACAATAAATCCTTGGCTTTACATGTCCTTTCTTCCCATCGTGAGAATTTGTTGTTCCAAACATCCCAATATGTTGCAAGCTCTGGACTGCAGTTACAGCAAGCCTGGGATGTGTGAAGGAGCAGAGTTGCTGGGTTCCTGGGGGAGCAGGGAATTGTGCCTGAGGTTCCCCAGGCTGAGGAGCCCCAAGCTGGGAGCAGTGCTGGAGCGTGAATGCCGGAGCCCGTGGGGAATACGGCTCTGGTGGAGGTGCTGACATCACACCCCAGGCCATTCCTGACCTGAAGTACAAAGGAGGGGAGAGCATGTGTCACATTTTCCCTGAGCCCTTAGCCTCACCCTTATTGATGGGAAGGTCAGGCAGGTTTAGCAACAGCCATTCATTCACAGGCATGGTCAGCCTGTCTGCATGGAAAAGCTCTAAAACTGATTTCACCAAACCAGTGGAAACAACCGTCTCAGAATCACTTTCCTTTTCAGCAGAGATTTGCTGTGGCCTATTTTTCCTTTAGATTGGAAGATGGTAAAAAAAAGACAGGACACCAGGTCACAGTCTATTTTTCTCTGTACCATACACAATCCTTTCTCAACCCACCCTTTCTGGATTTGTATTTCTCATCAGCACATGGTTTTGCTGTGTTTGTAAAAGAGATGATGGAGGAATATCAGCTCTGTTTTTCCCCATAGCCTCCTTTACTCATTTTCCAAAGCTTAGTAGCCTGCTGGGGAGAAATTCAGTTTATTTGCTGCTGCCTAAGAGTTTATAAAGCTCTCTGATTTGGCCTTCACCTCTCATATCATAACCACTTGAGTGCAGCACAAAGACTGTATTAATAGACTCTTGGTGAGCTTCTGGCTGATGTGGGTCTCCAAGATCTCCTAATTACTGCCCAGGAGTTTGCAGCCCACCATCATAGCAGGGAAGGCAAACAGCAGCCCTGTGAGCATACAGGGGAGGTTTCTGCATTCCCATGAGCACAAACACAAGGATTTTGTAAGTGAGGGTGTTTGCACACCACAGTGATGCTCGGTGGGCCAGGGTGGGAGGAGAGCTGTTCAGATCTAACAGAGGGTTAATACCAGAAACTAGAATTAAAACAAAGCAATAACAAAAGTATTTTATTTCAATCCTCTGGAAGATTTCTTTTGGTTAACTCTAAACTGACATAGTTATTACACAGCACTCCACATACTAATACATTTTAGAACTACATGCTGGAGGTTGAAAATCAGCAAGAAAAACATCCGTCCAAGAATGAGTCAGAAATAAACAATTTCAACTCATAAAATACAAATTAGCTCAGAGGCTTGGTCTGAGAATAAATTTTCACAGGAAAGGTTATTTTTCCTGATTTATAAGGGATTTACAAGAATCCTGCAGCTTGCCATTGGAGAAATGAAGTCTTCTTACAGCTTTACATTGTTTTGCCACCACTTCCACAATACTTGTTTGTGTTTTTAAGGGGGGAAAATGTACAGCGAGGTGGAACAGTTATTGACTAGATTGATCATGGGAACAAATCTGCCGGTGGTAACCTTGTTTAATGATATGTTGCTGGGCTCAGCACCTTGCTGAGGCTGTGATTCTTCACCGGCTGGGCCCGCATGATGGATCACGGTAGGAGGCTGATGGTGCAATCACTCACTGGCAGCCACTGACACCTGCACCAGCCTGACACCCGTCCCCTCTGGATGCAGCAGCCAGCCTGCTCAGCCCACTGGGAGTCATGACTGTTCCACCAAACGGCGAACAAAAGTTCTTTATCTACCTTGCAACTTCCCCTCTAGGACGCTGCCTTCTCTTCTTGGCTTTTTATTCCAGCTTCATTCTGCCACTTCTTTTGTATCAGCTGCTGGTTTAGGAGCATTCTACTCCATGGCTGACTTGGGAAAAACAAAAGGAAGCAGCCGCTAAATCTAGAAGTGAAAGAAAAAAAAAAAAGGGACAGGGAGGGAAGGATTGCATGGCAAAAGTATGACAGCAGTATTTTCTCACTGAAAATCTCTTACTTGTTCATGAATATTCTGTTAGAAAGAAAATTGCTGCCTCTGAGTATGGTGGGACTCACATTCTTTGTGCACCATTATTTTAAAAAGAATTACTTAGTCCTACTTATACTGGATATTGAACATAACAGATTCCCAGTAAAAATTAAGAGCAGGAAAACGAGCAACTACTCTTTTGCAGACAGTTCCTTTCCTCTCTTTTCCTCCAGACAAATCTGAAAGCTAATTTATGCAACACTATTTCAGATTCAACACTTTAATACATACCCAAGTCAGCTTCCTCTAAAAGCAGTTATCATATGGATATACATACTCATGGGCACTATCTGTACTGCACACCAGCCAAGATCCACTCTTCACTCATTGGCTGGGATTTTTAATAATTTGCCACTTTTATAATAAAAATTGCATGTAATGATATACAACCACTTAAAGGGAAATATTTTAAAATGTATCTAGACTGTGAAATAATGATTTCAATTGATTTTGTCTTCTAGTCCCCTTTTTTGCAGGGTTGATGAACTTTTTTTGGGAAAAAAAAACTTTATTAGTATGACAAGCCATTATAATGATAAAAAAGTAATTATTTAGCCAAGGAGGCTTTAGCACAGTTTCACAATCTCTAATTTTGTATAAAGACCTTTTCATTAGTTCACAGCACAAGTCTGTGCAGCTTCTTAGAAAAAGAATGGGAGCACCACTTCAGCTACCATGTTTCTTAATTGTGCATAGACCAGTCCTACAAATTGCACACATCTGTCTTTTCAAGTTGCTGTAAATTCAAATATATATTGTCTCGTGCTAGCAGGGCATGCACAGCTTTTGTAGGGGCCAGATGGAGCAGCATGGGAGTGCAGAACCCAGGCTGCTCACCAGAACAACGTGGATGGCCACCCCAGTGGAGTTGCCCCTCCTGTTTATCCCCTTTTTTATTCTAGGTAAAAAACCTACATTACAGATTTGCTCAGTTTCCTTTTGTTCTTTAGCTTGGGCAGTGGTTCAGCTGTGCCCTGAATCCTTGTGAAACCATGTGCTGTCTCTGCCACCCCTGATCTACAACTGCCCTGCACAAGCATCCTTTCTGAGCCTTGTAGTCATTAATCTGTGCTTTGAAAACACCTGGACTACCCTTACTTATTTCCCCAAATCAAAATTCCAGATAGTTTAGGGGTAGGGGAGGGAAGGCTGTATCATCACATGGATCCCAAACAGCTCTCAAGTGAGAGTTGATCTGCTCTCTCTGAGCCAGCAACTGTAAAACACCAGAAAATCAGAACCAGTCATCTTGATTTTCTTTATAATATGACGTCCCCAAACAATTCTATTATTGGCCTTTAAGAAGCCATTAGAAAATAAAAAATAATATATTTCTCCCCCTAGTAGACATATTTGCTGTCATAATTGCACACATAGGTCCCCACAAGTACACACACACAGGAAGCATAGCTGGGCACCATTTACTTGATAACCACGCTCCCAATTCCTTCCCCTCCTTTCGGGATAGCAATCGCTGTATGCAGCTGCTAAGACAATGAAAATGCTTTTCCAGCTGCAGCATCTGGCTCTTTGGCAGACTCATTTAGTAGTTGTGTTGGCAGCTTTGAATTTGCCTCTGGGTCTATCATATGTTTATAAAGGCAATGGACTGTCAACCTACACTCACGTGTGTGCCTGCGTGTCTGTTTGTCTGTGTTTCTTGTCTCTGTTTACTGCTGCTTTTTGCCTCTGTTTGGTCACACAAAATAAGCATTGAACACAGAGAAAACCACGAAATTATCACCTCGTTTTTTACCTAGGCATGCAGCTCTTCAACTCTTGCCATCCTCTTTTCAATACACATCCGTTCATTTACATGGAAGATAACTCATTAGACAAATTCCCTGTGTTTTACAAGGAAACTGCACCTTTATATGTGTGCATATACAAATCATTTCTTTGTGACTAAGACCCTTAATGCAGTGATTTCATAATAAATGGAAGGGGACATTTTTCATGTTACAATAATAAATGAGGTGTTAAAGGAATATCCTGATACGTGAGCATTTTATAACTACTGCTTGTTGCTTTGTGGCAGCTGTAAAGCAGGGCTCACTGAATTAGCTATGATGTACTACTCAGGGTGATGTTAATTACTCTACAGTGGTAAGCATTTTTTAAGTAGCTGCTTCACATTTTCACAAGTTTAGGTATAACACACTGGCAAAGGCAGGGTTTAAACCACAGTTAAGTATCTCACCTGAAGCAAATGTTTAAGTGGAAGATATTCTAAAATGCTGCAAGACAGGTGAAGTCCAGGGGAAGAACTGAAGTTTGGGATGATCTTGGTATCTTGACTTCATATTTAAAAAAATAAACAGCAAAACTCATTTGTGCAAGCACATGTTATACACAAATCATGTCTGCACACAAATATATACACTAATATATGGACAAGTAGGCTGATGCTTTTCTTCCCCATTGAAAAGACCTCAGACGTAAAGTAAAAAATACTCATTCCTCAGTTAAATTTCTCATTAAACAAAAGTGATCTTTCCAAAACTGCAAGGGTGTAAAAGTAGGTAAACACTTGCTGGGGTTGCAGTCAGTAAAACTACCTGAAAATTATTTAAATGCACACAATGTAGCACAGAAGAGTCTAAAATGAGTGCTGATTAATTTAACCTTCTTGTCTGTTACCAGTATTGCAAAAAAAAACCCCCAAAAACCTCAAAACCAACCCCGCAGAAAAACGTACAATGATTACTTTTAAAGCAATTACTAGTAGAAAGCATTTTTCACAATTTCCTTTATTGATGTAGAATACACAGCCTCCTAGCTTCCATATTTCAAAGCAGTTTTGCCCAGAGAAATTAAATGGGGGATGGGTAGAGTTTACAGGATGATAAATTAGGATTCATCAATTAGTATCTGAGAGTGGCCCCTTCCAGCAAATAATCATTATAAATATGGATGTGAACTCAAATATCACATTTTAAAAGTGTCATTCCATATTATTTCAATTTGTTAATACTTTAAATCAAAACAAAGCTCTGTTTTCCCCCTCAGAATCACTTGCAATAATATTTATATGCTCATTTTGATTAAGTTTGTAAACATCCATAGAAATCTTCGGGGATCACACAGAAGTCCCAATGAAAGAAATTTTACATTTTAAAACTTTTATGCAAATTATTTTGCCTGTGGCCATTTCAGGAAGAAATGAAGGAACTGGAGGATATTACAGTTTTATATAACACTGGTGAGATTGTTGTCATCTTTGATCGCACATCAATTAGTCAAGATCCTGAATGATCATAGGCGAAGAAACCTAAACTCTTCTCCCCAGCTGAACAAAAATGTGTCAAAGATTCCAAGTGCATAAATTATTACATTCTATCCTACAGCAATAATAGCCGCTTTAGGTAGACTTTGTGGTCACCTGCATCTTGGGAATAGAATTTTATTATGTTTTGATTTTGCAGATAACAATCTACTTTATATATATTTTATTCTGTTCTTCTGACCAGTAACACTGACATCAGAGTAATCTGAAAAGAGCAGCACTGAAAGAGTGGGCCTTCTGTCAGCTCCTTCTGATGAAAAAATGAATTGAAAGATAAGGAAAAGTCTTTGAGTATAGTGCCCACCAAAGAAGTTCTCAAATAAAACAAGGAAAAAAACTTTGTGATAACCTGAAAGCCACTTCATTATTGTGATATTACTCATGTAAGCAGGATCTGTCCTTCTTTCCTCTGCCTCCTGTTCTTGGAGCAGTAAGACTAAAAGCTACATTTACCTTTTCGGGAATACGACCTTTACACTGTGGGCATGGAAGTGAAATTTCTGACCAGTGCTGAAGTGGCAATCCCAGCAAAGTTTTCCCTGCTCCCTACAGGTAGCATGGAAGGGAGCCAGAGCGCCAGGGCCCCATCTGAGCCGTGCCCAGCTCCCCGGTCTGCACAAACCCACTCTATCAATCACGGCAGGATAATGCATAGTGGCTGCGCCTGTGACAAGGAATGATGGAGTGCTGAGCACAGGCCCGGCTTCGCCTGTCGCTTTGTGCATTTGTATTTCTCCAGGGCCACTTTGAGAATTTGCAGAACTTGGGGGGGNAGGGAAATTGTGGCGCGTTTTAAAAAATACCTTAATTCACTTTGATTATCAAACAGCAACGCAAGACGCGGGCACAGAAAGGAGCTGCAGGATCCCGCGATCCCAAATTCCAGCAAGGCAACGTAACTGTACAAGATGGAATTTGATTAAGGGTCAGCCAATTTAATCTGGGTACTGCATGCAAAAGCTGCAAGTTTTTGCTGTCCATTTCTTCTCCTTTATACCCAAGAATAAGCATCAGAATTTTACTCTGTCACAACAACAAGACAGGGAAAAAGCCAGCACTGAGTACACTCAGCAATTCTTAAAGCCATAAAACATTGAAACTGAAAAGACAAGTAATTTTATAACTTTCTCCAAAGGTATCCTTTACACAGATAATTTTATGAAAGAGGCACCTGCTCATAACTATTTTTGATCAAAAAACCCCTAAGTTAATGCACTTAAAAGCTTATTAAATTAATTCTCCACTTTAAAAATTCACACATGCAAGAAATGTTTTGTCTAAAGGAAATGCTCTCTGCAAAGGATGCACTGTGTTTGATTTTATAAAAAATAAGTAACATTTAATAATATATGCTGGTCATATAAACCAAGGAGTTTTTAAAATCAAATTGAATGTATAATACACATATCTATTATAAAGCTGTGGAAGAGTGTTAATTAGCACAGTTAAAAACAAATTAAACAAGAGAGATCATAGACACTCGTGCAAATTTCAAGTGAAAATCGTGTCAGCCTCCAAAATAATAGGAACGTTTTAATCCCTCTGAAAACAGACAGACAAAGATGAAATCCATTTTCCTTTAGTGACAGTTCATTTTTTTAAGTCTCAATATTGTTACACGTACAGGATGAAAAACTGTATTAAGAAGGGGGTACTGGAGAATACAATCTTTTATTCTCCTAATATGCTTTTGACAGCCAAGATAAAACGCTCAAACAATTCCTTTTTAGAATAAGTTTTTGGAAGGGAAAAATACGTTTTGCTTCTAAGAAGCCCCGTGGTTTTAGGAGCCGGCTGCAGGAGCAGCGGTGCCCTTTTTTCCAGCCGGGCTTTCTCACGGCCAGGCTGAGCCACGGTCACCTCTCGAGCAGCTTTTTGTGGGATTTTAAAGGCTCGAAGTGGCTGCCGGGTTTAGTTTTAGTTTGGGTGCCGGCCGGAGCGCGGTGCCACGGGCTGCGCTTTCAAGGACAAAACTTGGGGCCAGGAGCCCGAGCGGGCTCTGCTGGGGGATGCCCGGCTGGCACAGCTGCTTTCAGCTGGATACGGAAAGCAGCACGGCAGAGCAGAGTGCTCAGGGTCTGGGGACAGCTGGCTGCTCTCCTTCCCCCCGCCCGGCCGGGGCTCTCCTTCCCCACGGGATGCGCAGGGATGCGGCAGCACCCCCTGCATCCCACCGCTGCCAGCCAGCCCGGGAGCGGGGATGGCGGTGCCAGGCAGGTCCGACAGCCCCGGGGGCGTCCCCTTGGCACGGCCCCTCCTCTCCCCGTGCTGTGGCAATCATCACGGAGCTGGAGCTGCAGGAGGAGCGGCGCTCCCCCCGCGGGGAGGCTGCCAAGGGAGCAGCATCCCTCGCCGCTGGTGAGAGCCCCCGCCAAACCCGGGCGAGCGACTAAGGGGAGCCGGGCTTCCCGAGTAGCCCTTCTTGGAGGGGAGGGAGAGAGAGCGAGAGAGAGAGACAAACATCTGGGGATTGGACCATATGCTAAAGCTTTGTCTTGTCCTTCAAAGTTAGGCTGCCCTTGAAGTGATTTGTCAGGCGGCCTGACTGTGACAGGGAGAATATGGAGCGCTGAAGAGAGGGATGGATGGAGGTGGTGCGGGGAGAGAAACAAAAAAGCAAAGAGGAAAGGGGAGGCAGCGAGTAGCAGGAAAGAAAGAAAGAGCAAAATAGCTTCTCTCTCCATCAGATGATGATTTTCACGTGAAAGACACAGGAGGGTGGAAGGAGAGGAGGAAAAGGGGGGCAGAGACAAAGCCTGTTAGGGGAGAGCGGGAGAGGAGAGGGTGAAGCAGGAGAGCAGAGCTGATGAGGGAGGGAAGCACTGGGAAGCAGTGGCTGCTGATGCTCTTTCCGCCGCCACCTCTTTTTTCCCTCTTCCCTTTTGCCCGCCAAGTGCTGAACTGATTAGAGTGTAATTAAGGCCATAAAACCCTCGGCTTATCCACCTGTTTATTCACTAAAGTCGCGGGCTCATCAGGCAAATTAGCTGCTTCCAGGCTGCACGTTGGGCCTAGAGCTGGCCTGATTAATGAAGTTTATTGGGAGCTGTTAAAAGCATTAACTGAAGGAAATCTCGGCAATTCGTCATATTTAAGGGATGGAAATTAAATCTCCCCATGCAAATGAGGGGAGACTCTGAAGCAGCTTCTTTTAGAGGTGATGGAGGTGGGGACACACGAAGAGCTCTCCCCCAGGCACAGCCCCTGGCAGAGGGTCTGCACCCATCATGAGTTTGCCTGGTCTCAGCAGGAGGGGCTTAAACAAAAAAGGGGTGACAGATCCAAGCTCCAAGAGCTCCTGGTCCTTGGAGCCCCAAATGCAAGAATCAGGCTCCGATTGAGGCAATATAATCTTTTGGATCTCTTTTCATGCTGAGAGCATCTCTCTGGTGCCCGGGGTGTTGCTAGGGTAGCTCATCCACACAGCGAGGCAGCTCCCATGCCAGGTGCTTGTGTCCTCCTTGGTCCTCCAAGCCATCTCCAGTTCATTTCTGCTTCAAACGTTCTGCACTCTTCTGGGCTGTTAGTCACGTTATGTGGCTTCAACACAAGTGCAAAAGTCCGCATCAAATCTGAAATGCAAAATGGTTTTTTAAGCACCATTCATGACAAACCTTAAAACTGCAAGAGTAGATGCTCCAGCTGACAAACACCTAAGGGATATATTAAGGAGAGATGGTCTAAGCAGCAGGGAATCCTATCAAGTAGCTGAATATTCACCAGTTTTAAAAGTGTTTGCTTCTGGCATGTCAATCGGATTTTATTTCTGACATGAATGGCATTTATCATACCCGAAGCTTCATGAGCCACAGCATTTTTATATTAACAATTTATAATAAAAGAGAAATTACAAAGGGTCACAACAAGGAGTGAATGTCCTGAGGAAGGGATAATGAGAAAGAAGGAAGGTCAAAGAAAACATCTCTGCCTTGCTATTTTTATTGAGTGCTCAGTTCACAGTGGCATTATGTTTACAATTTATTTATTTTGAATGTTTTCTTATGAAATTAAGAAATCACTGTCATCTCATGTAAAAGATATTTGTACCCAAATGTTGAATTGTGAATGTGATAGGGAGGGAGAAGAGAAAATTCATATTTGATGTAATTCTAATTCTATATGCTTCTCTGTCTAATTATTACAAAGCTAATTATTTGTTACAATTATTGGATTAACACTTTGCTAATCAGTTTTCTTCTCCTTTGTAGAGCAGCACTAGAGCACTGAAATGCAAGGTGAGAATGTTGTCTGGATTTTCAACAGAAAATTAGAGTGCTATTTTCCTTATGTGCAGATTAGTTCAGCTGCTTTGTGATTTACAACCAGTACAGCATATTCTGTATCACAGCCTACTACACGGCATCTTTGTTCCTACAGCGATAATTTCCTAACTTTTTGAATGTGGAGAATATTTGCCAGTGGCAAAATGTCCCTCTCCTCCTCTCATCTCCCATCAGGAAGGTTTCAGTCATCAGATCATCCTGTGGAACAGGTGGAGCCACTGGTCTCCTCCAAACAACAGGCACAGAAACATGGACTGGGACCAGGGCAGAGCCCTGCACACACAGACACACACACACAGAGTTTAGAATGCACTTCAGGCACAAAATAATGCATTTTTTTAAAGACACATGGTGCCCTTAAAACACACAACTCAGCTGTTATCAACAGCAAAGAACTGAATCAGCTGCTACT
This sequence comes from Toxostoma redivivum, assembly GCA_013397375.1. Taxonomy (NCBI): domain Eukaryota; kingdom Metazoa; phylum Chordata; class Aves; order Passeriformes; family Mimidae; genus Toxostoma; species Toxostoma redivivum. The sequence continues at coordinate 446,826 of VXBI01000545.1, forward strand.
AAACATACAAACCAAACCAACCCAAAACTTCCTGGCAACATGTGCAGATGTGTTTTTTTATAAAAAGAGTCAATAGAGAATGCTTCAAATGCTGCATGCAGTGCAACACAGAAGGTTTCCTATTGATATTTCTGGGGAAAAGAAAGAAAAGTGTTTCAATGGAAAAGCGCTTTATTGTTATTAGATGCAAGTTAACAAAGCATTTCCTAGAGAATTAAATGACAGCAGTATTTTCTAGTTATGTGGTTAATTGAAGAAATAAAAAGGATAACTGTAATCAATTAATTTGTGGCTACTTTTGATTTTTCTTTTTCTTTTTTTTTTCTTTTTTGCACAGGTTAAGAGCATTTGCTATAAATCTATATTAGCACGAAGTGATTAAAATATCAGGCAATAAAGTGCTTAAATTTCAGGAAAATAGACACTTTGGGGTTCTCATTGAATGAGAAAGAGATCTGCCCAAAACAGTTTTTTTTTCCAAATTAGCAGATTCTTCCTTTTTCTTTTCTTATTTCTTTAGAGGATTACTTAAATGAAATTCAATTACTTGTGGAACATACTATCAAAACACTTATTTTTCTTGATTACCAGTTCCTTCAATACATTGATTTGCCCCATTATGTGAGATCTTTTAGTTCTGCCATTAATAGGATGTGCTACTTGCAACTTTTTTCTCTCTGTTTCAGGAATAGAATGAGCTATTTAAAGAGAAATGTTTAGGTGAATTGTCAAAAACTTGTGACCACACTAAAACCAGGTAGTTTAGTTACAGATGATATATTTTGGAAGAAATATCTGATATTGTGGTGGAATATTGTTATAAAAAATTTTACGTGAAGAATGATAAAGCATTGCAGTGGTTAAGCACTCTCAGCCCCAATAATTGTGATTATTTATATTGTAGGCTCCTCTTCATGAGTGATTCTGACTTTGACAGGGGTATTTTCCTCCTCACTGAAACTTCAGTTGCAAGATTTGCTTCTGGAGGCCCAGTCAGGAACAAGAAAAAAAAGTCAGTAATTTAAGCCTGCTCTTCATATATATGAACAGAACTCCAGTTATTAAAGTAAAAGGACACTGAATTGCAGAACTCAGGTTGCATAAACAGGCAAAAATCAGTATGTCTTCAAAACCACAGGACAATCAGTTGATTTTTCATTTTACATCAATATTAACAGTATATCAATTATTGAACAGTGGCATGCCCAAACTCAAGATAACCTTCATGAAAACACTCAGTTAAGTTGCAATTTTTCTTTCACTTGTCTGATTCAACAGTAGTGGAAGCAAGGCAAATTTTATCACAGCAGAAAACTACATTATGGCACATTCAGAGCTAAATTTAGCCCTCTGAGATCAAGAATGATCTTACAGCCAGGGCCAAATTATTCTCTTTAACCGCGCTGTGCAGAAGATGTCCTAAATGATGAAGACCCTGCTCTGTCCTTGAATGAGCACAGAAGACAGAGACCTCGGTGGGAGGAGTGTGAGCTGCTGTTCTGGTCAGAGCGGAGTCCTAAGTGACCTCCTGCTTTTGCATGTGGTCTACTACTTAGGCACATCAAGGTTGGAAAGGATACAGTTTAACTGTAACCTAATTTTTTTTTTGTCTCCTGATAGTTTACTAAACTATCAATGATGCAGTTTTTGTGGTTTAATTAATTCTTTCACACTGTCTGCGTCCATCTCAGTCATATATATTTGAATATTTCCTCTTATTAACATTTTACAGCATGTTTTTTTTCAGCTGTGGGTAGAACCACAATGTTAATGAATGACAATTATCTTTCTTACTTATCTGAGAACTCAAATGAAGCTTCATTAAAATTGACATACTATTACTGAAAGTCATACAAACTCCTTTTTTAATTTATAATAATTTACTTATTTTTTTAATTAAATAGATCTCTTAACCTAGAGTAGTTTTCTGGGTAACAATTCACCAGGAATCCTTTCCTGAACAGTTTCATGAAACTGGGACCTACAGGGGAATGCACTGCTGTGTCCTTTAGAGGGTTCTACTGTACCTTAGCACTTAGTTAATCCCCTCGTCAAACACACTCAAGAAAATGAAAGCTGCATGTCACATTGTCAGTGTGAGGAATTGGCTGAAGGCTTTGCATTCGATTCTGGGTCTCAGAGAAGACAGCATGTTCTGGGGGAAAGCAGCCTGAGCAGTTTTTGTCTGGAGCCACTGTGAATGTACACATGCTCTCATTCGCAGCACCGTCGCCGACCATCTGAAATTGCAGCCTGATGTGTTATAAAAGCTTAGCATCGAGGGGCATTGCTTCTGACATGCTGATTAACTGTGGGAGCTGCACCTTAAAACTCCTCTCTATAGGCAGATTTTTTAAGTGCTTTAAAAAAAGCTCTTTGAACCAAAGCAAAGTAACAAAAAGATAGGAACCCCATTGTTCACGCAATTGCAGGTTAAACTTTCATCGTGTTTTAAATGTGTTTCTAGATTAGTATTTTGAGAATAAGTATCAAGTCATTGTCATTTTATTTTGACATACAGAATGATTTATCCTGTTTCAATACCACATATTTCCAGGAGAGAATGAAGCCTTTTTTTCAAGTAAATCTAAATTGCAACAGCAAGTGTTGTACTGTCATTTTAATGACAGCAGTAGACTTTAAGTATGGAATGAATCAATTATTGCAAGCAGAGCTCCTGTGTAAATCACTGATGGCAAACCAGCCTCAGGATTATAAAATGAATCTTTGACAAGTATTCAAGGTTTCAGCATATTCTCAATAATGAGGATTAAGTACCTACTATCTGTGAAAGAAAAGTTTTATTCACTTACTAAAGGATATGTGAGTAATCATTAAGAGAGGTCAGATTAACTGAGGTAGTTTTTAAAAAAGGGCATCCAGTACAACATCTGCTGGAAAATCAATGATAAATATGTCATTTTTTTTTTTTAGAAAAAGGGAAAGATTAAGCATAAGGCAGTGTAATGGAATGACTTTATGCTCTGTTTTTAAAGAATGGAGAGGAATTATAATGACATCATAAACTATCATTATGAAACTTTTTGACATTTTCATGTCAAGAAAAAGACTCTTCTTGAATCAGGAACAAATAGTGATTTCTGCTATCCATGGGCAATTCAGTCAAGTTCAAATAAATCCTGATTCTACTCTGAGACATGATGATAAAAAAGCCTCTGGACTACTCTGGTATACATCACATATTCTCATATTTAACATTTTCACACTGAGAGAAATTGAATTCAAAGTTATAATCATAGTTGAGCTGTGAAAATGGATATATTTTTTATTTGATTATGTGTCAATAATGCATATACTTTTTGAGAAGCCTTTGTAGTAAATATTTCATATCACTTTGCTGTCTTTGATAGTACCCAAACATTATTGCATTGCCTTTTTCTTTTTAATTTCCAGAAAATAATGCAAAATTGAGAACCAGTGTTATCATAATTGTAGACCAACATAATTTCATGATAGAATAAAGCATTGTGTTCTGTCATAATTTGTTTTTTAATTATTAATGAGAGCCTTTGCTTTAACTGTCAGAATTTTTTATTAATGTCTTATGATATTTGCATACTCTTTGCTTTTATATAGGGGAAGGATATAGAGAGGAATATGTATTTATTTCCAATATACTTATATGTTTTTTTCCCTGGAAGGTTTGCTTGTGACAGCTTTAACAATTGACTTCACATTGATCAAGAGATGCTTTATATACACTGGGATGAGGGAATATAAAAAATCTACAATAATGCTACACTTTATAATTTAATATTCCCTTAAAATAATTGAAAGCAACTTTAAATTGAAACAAATCTCTGCTGCTTGTAACAAAATAATGTGCCTATTTACTTGTACTTCTGCATTCCTATTACATTCTTTTAGCCAAAATTATATTTCTTTTATTTGTGTTTGTGCTTATGTATATTTCTTCTTGTTTATGGCACAATGTGCTGTCTCTTTGGCCCAATATGGATGATTCACAGTTCAATATTTTCATTCTGTACTAAGTGGTCAATTCATTACAAATTAATTCAATACTTCTAAATTTTATAAACCAGTGCATGCTTTGTTAAAATAATACATTCTGCAATAGGAATTAGAATGTTTATAGCTCTAATAGCAAAAACCGAATTGCATAATTTTGCAATAACTGAATTTTAGAATTAATCAAATGTAAGTAGGCACATTTGCAAAGTATAAAATTTAGATAAAATATGTGTTATTAAAAAGAAAAATGATTAAACAGTTACAGCTCAAATTACAGAAAAAGCACGAGAATAAGCATTTCTCTTAAGAACATTTCTGCAAATAAGAGTGACTGTAATTATTTTGCTTTTTATCTAAGACTCTTAAGTTGTTAAATGCAAATTATTTTGCGCTATTGATTATGAACATTTTGCTGCTGCTCTCAACGAGGTATTAGAGTATTCTTTTTGTGCATTTCAGCGGTGCTTTTTCTAACTGCCCAGCTTTTATTATGATTTTGAAGTAAGAAATTCAAGTCACCGGCTTGTCAGAGGACCCAGTAGCCTACAAAGAGGCCTTTTCTCAGTAACCTCCTACAATTTGTTTGCAAATGATCTTCAAGAGTTACAGCCCTAGAAATAAGCACGAATCGCGGTGCACTTTTACAGAAAACAAAACTGGAGGGATTCGGGAAAAGGCAAGAGCATAAAACAATTCTTTCCATTGTGCAGCCAAAGGGCTGAGGTTTTGCAGTAAAAGCCTGGCATCTGGTGGTCCCGGGAAGCAATGGCATCCTGCTCCAGAAGGAAACAAGGTGGTCAAAGCCTGAATTAGCTCATCAGCTTGTAATAAAGTAATTCTTTCCAGCATATTCTTACATGAGGATTCCTGATTCTGAAGGACCCCTCAGTATTCACTGCCACCAGTTGGGTATTTCTTTTCACCCTAGATTGTCTGCACTTCTTCCCAAAGAGGGAAATAATTGCATTTATCCAGAATTGTGAAGAGCTTTGAAATGCCACAATAATGCCCTGTGCAGCCCTCAGCAGAAGACAGGGGAGGAGACTTACTGCCATTTCCCACCAGCAGTGCTTGGAGGACTGAAAAATAATTAGGAGGCCAAGACCCAAGGGTGCCATTCCAGGAAAGGAGAATTTCTTCTGTTCCCTGATGAACCATATCAATATATTGCCAACACATCCAAATTCACGAAAAGCCATTCCTTCGCATGTTCCTCTAAGAGTACTGATTCAGCAGAGGTTGTGGAGGTCTGCGTGGGGATGGGGTGCAGAGGTAGGGACCTTCAGACATATGAAGTTCATTCTCTACCTTTTCAGGCAGTGACATAATATAATCCCTGTCAACAAGTGACAAAGAATTAAAATATTCACTTTTTGTGGCCATGGGACCCTTCCCAACTCAGGTTACTTTAAAGAGTTATTAGTTATCTTCTAAGTTATCAAGCTGTCTTTGAGTTAAATAGTGCTTCACCTTTCCCTTCTTCATGTACCAAATGCACATTTATAGACAGTGACAAAAAACTGGTTAATCTCCTGTCTCCAGACAGCCCCCATTCTCATTATCACCTTGCTACCTCTTCCTTGACCTTGTTTATTTTTCAGAGTAAAGTGAAACATCTCTCTGGAAAAAGGATGGCCAAAATTACATAGTGATTCACATGAGATATCTCCTGAGCTAATACTAATGGCATGGATTCTCCATCTTCCTGGAAAACACAGCTCTGGATGTAGTTTCACATTCTCCATGGCTACAATAAGAAAAAGTTGAAAGCTCTGCATGACCAAATTGCATCCACGGCCTTCAGCCTCCTCTTCAATATTACCTGATGTAATCACTCTTCAACTGTCTTAAAATTTCCCTCAAAAGCGGAGTCTTTCTTAAGTTATTTTTTTTACTAATCTGTCAGACTTCTGATTGAACTTTACTGAAGTTCAGAGGGATTACATCTCCAGTATTTCCTCTGTCTTGAAACCAGACAGAGGTATCAGTTCTCTCTTTACATTTACCTCCATTTTTAAAGAATTATTCTTCCCTTAAAAATTAGGGATAAAGACTTAGACCAAAAGGAAAGGGACTAAAATTCCCTCCAAATCTCTATTGCTGCCTTTTAAACACAGGTACATTATCCATTCTTTATCTGCTTGGTGTCTCACAGAAAACAGATACAGTCCAATACTTGATACCATGTTTTTATCCCAGATGCCAAATCTTGCAACCAAGCCCTCTTACTTGAGCCCATTCTGAACTTTGGGGTTGTATTTTTCAGTGGATATATTTTAAGCCTTTCCAAGGTGTAACTGAGCCTTACTTTTGACAATGCTTATATTATCACTACACTTTTGGACTTGTAAGCCAGGGGTTATTTTGCTGATCTCTTTTCATATCTTTTCGTGTTTTGTCTGGTGCCTTTTCAAGGTTATTATTTATCCAGTTGGAAATTTTCTTCCCTTGAGCTACAAAAAAAGTTCTAGGTAACACTAGAAACCTTGACATAATGACATGCCAGATCTCTTCCATAGCCAAGTCCCTCAGCTTCCCTGCAGACCTGCTTTTTTTTCTTTTCCTTTTTTTATCCTAAATTAAATGGAAGGACATTTAAGGATGCTTCAGCCTGGAGTATTTATTAAACATGCCTTTCTAGTACAATCCTGTTTTTAAAAAGAGTAACCTAAAAGAAAGCAAAACAACACAAGTAGTTAGGCATTTGCATGCTGCATTTTTCCTGTACTTTGTACAGTGTCCAAGCAGCTTCTCAGGGAAGGATCATAATCATTTATGTATGTCAAGTACATAGAAGCACTTTGAGTACAATAAAAATGAGTAACATTGAAGTGCTGCTCTTTCACCGAGCATAAAGAATAGGCTGACCTACGCAACACTTCAAGGGTCTTACAGATCTGTGCCCTGCTTGTACAATAAAGGAGAGGAAAAAAGGGCTTATTGTTATTTTTAAATGATAATTTCCAGAGGGTGCAGGGTTCCAGAGGGTAAAGGAACAGGCAAATGATTATATCCCATTCAGCAAAGGGCCAGTTTGGGATTTTTCATTGCATAGCAACATGGAATAATACTGAGCTGATGAGACTGTCTGATACATCAAGAACAAAGGAAAACTCTGCAGGCAGCAACTTCAACTTCCAAGTAGCCCATAGAGTGACACCTATGATTGAGCTTTAGCAGTTCTGCTTTCCACAGAGCAACCCTCACCACTCCTGCTGCTGGAATATTTCCATGTCCAGCCCTACTCCTTTCCTTCCTCCCATGCCTTCTTGGTTGCCAGATAGTGCTCTCCCCAAAATTTTAAGACCCTCTCTTTGTCCCTCTCATGCCTTTCCCTTCCCTAGATGTGTCTTCATACCCAGAACCCCAGGGAGAACACAATGCTTCTCATGAACAAGAGATTTTAGAGCTATTCCAGCTCCTTTCCTGACCTGTAGCACTTCCCCTACAAACACATCAAGAGCTAAGGAACAAGAGTGGCCAGAGAAGAGAGCTAGAGTATATATTTGTGTGATGGGAAGGATGCATCATTCACAAAAGTGGTTGAGAGTTGCAGCTCTGCCAGTGCAGGACTAGTTTCCCCTCATAAGTAGAGGAGTGGCCACTCCCCTGTGTGCAGATCAGTGCAGACACAGCGGCCTAGGGCACCTCCATCTCCTTGTCTACTCTTCCTTTTCTCCATCAGCCTTCAAAATACAACTTTGAGAAACTCAGGAGATCCCATTACAGAGAAGCACCCCAATGTAGACAGAAATATTAAAGCAGAGAAGAGAACAAGGATCTCCAACAGATATTTACCTTTCCCTTCTACCACTAAGCATTTACCTGCAGTAGAAAGGGGAAACAAAATCTTCAAAACCATGCTAGTTTATAAAAATACTTCAGTTGCATACTGAGACAACCTAAGACATTTTCAACACTTCTTTTTGCAGATGGTTTCTGAAGCAGAGCTGTGCTCGATGCAGAGACCGGCATGAATTCTCAAGGCATTGTGCAAGCCACAAAGGCTGGGATCAAGTCTCATCTCTCACTGCATTTGCAGAGGATGCCTGCCATTGTCAGTCTTGTCAACTCTCATGGTCTCTTTGCTTTTTACCCTGTGCTTACCCCATCTCTTCTTTCATTAAAAAAACGCGAAAGTTTCTGTCCTTGTGGATTTGCAAAGGGAAAATAGAATACCCAAGGGCTTAGAAACCAGGCAGCAAATTAATACTGCCAGCACTGATTATTCTTTGAGATTCTATTATTTTAAAGGCAGTCTCCTGACTTTCAGGGCCTGATTCGTGGCTTCTGAACTGTAAAGTTCAGCCATCCTTGCACTTGGCAAGCATCTGGAAGTGAGATGTGTGCAACCAAGCTCTATATATAATTCTGTAAAATGAGAGCTGTTTATCTCAGTAGCTGAAATATTCATTATTGAAAATAAGCATTTCAACATTCAGAGGCTGAATCGTGGGCTGAGAATAACAATGATCTGGGAAATAACAAAATACCTGCATGTCTCTACAGTGTCCTAAATGGATGTAGCTGAGAGGGTCTGACCTTGCATAGGGCAGGTGACATGAGAGCCCCTACTGACACACTTCTGGCCTTTCCTGCCCTTACTTCTGACTTGATCTTTTCATTTTAGCTTGGCTGCTCTTACTGGTGGCTAGGACAACTCAGAAAGCCAGGAAGAAATTAACGCTGAGTTTGCTGAGACAAGGCAGGAAGATGAAGGGGGTATAACTGGAAAACACCAATCATTGCAATTTTTCTTATCTGGTAGACAATACGGGTTGAGTGTTGAGAAAATGCATTCTGCTCCTCCTTTTAAAGAAACATCTGCCATTTGGCCAACTTTGGGTTTGAGAAGTCACACCACTTCAGTGTGACAACGAAATGTCCTCAGATTCTTCCTTTGTTTCACTTTCTTTCCACACAGAAATGTTGCGGGTTATGGACAGCATCCTCAAAGGGCAGTGGTACCAACTCCCTTCAGCCCAGGCCTCGATAATGAAACTGGACCTCCCTGGAAATGGCAATACCAGAGTAGGAAAGTCACTACAGCTGAGAATTTGTTTCTCTGCTGACTTTGCTTCCTGGCACCAGTTCAGCAGATTAAAGGGAGCCTTCAATCTGAAATGCTGAATAAACAAAAAAATCGGCAAATGAACCTGGAAAAAATACACAGACTGGGATGAGGAGGCAGTGGGAATTTTCCAGTTTAGGTTAGTTTTGGTTTTTTCAGCATGGAAGGTAAAGTAAGGACAACTGGGACAAACCATGATGGAAAAGCAGATGCTCACAGTGAAAGCTAGACTAAAGACTAGTGTATAGGAGCTGTTTGTCTCTGGCAGTGGCATTGGGTTAGTTGAAGCTGGCATGGTAAAAGAAGTCTGTTCTCTTTAAAATGCCAGCCTCTGAAGCAAAGCCAAGCTGAGCTTTTTTGCCAGCTTCAGCAATAACATTTTGACGTGCAATTTCCACATTGATATGATTAATTGTTAAATCAAATAAGGAGCTGTGTGATGGAAAAGTCATTTAACTGATTTGCCAAAATTAATAAACTATGGTCTAGTCTTGCTTACAATCAAACTGGGAAGGCATTAACTAATAAATCCAGATGCCTCCGAAAAGCAGAAAAAAATTCGTTTCATAGCAAATATCTCTGAGTGCCGCCTTGGAAAACTGCTTCTGTCTCTGCTTCTACATCAACAATTCTAATAGGACTGGGCAAGGTCCTTAAAGCCATTTCCTTAACCATGGATGCGAGATGGGAGCTGAATCACTGACCCATCACAGCTGGAGCTGCAATCCACAGGGATGAGCTTCAGAGGTGGGATGTGTCACTTAATATTGTACACACCAAACAAACCAGGGCCTAAGTATCAGAAACTTCTAAATTAATTCCCTGTATGCCTCCTTTTCCTTTCCACTACACAGGGATATAACAATTCACTCCAAAGCAAACGCGAAGATAAACTAATCTGGGTTTGTAAAGTCAAATTGAAGTTGTGTGTACTCACAGCATGGGACCATATTCTGAAAACTGAGGATAAAAGGAATGTCAAACATCTGTTTTTTAAATGAACATCATGCAGCCCATGCAGTGAAGAGAAAAAATTCTTATAGAAAATACAGTCCATGATCGTGCGATTTGAGATGTTACCAAATGTGAAAGGCCTTACCAAGCTCTGTGTCCTGCAACACAGACCCCATAAAAATTCTTTTCACAGGTGTGTTTGGCTTAAAGTGTCTGAGCATCCTGAGGACAAATGGGGAAAGAAAAGTAAATAAAGGATTTACAACTTCTTTCAGGAAAGAACAGCACACGATACAGAAATCACAAACTTTGGTCTTCAACACCGACACTTGACTCTACACTGTGGTATGAAGCAGAAAGAAGTGCAAGTGCTTGTCACAAACACTCAGACAACCCAAGAAGTGGGTCTGCCTGTATAATTTTGCATGCTTATGGCATTGGTAGCTTTTCTGCTGAAAACCTGGGACTTCATGTCAGACTAGCAAAGGAGACTGAAAGAACAAAATAGCAAAAGCAAGTAACTTTAAAAGCTGATAAAAAGAAATTCTAGTTGATGTTGAATTAAGAGAATCAATAACAGTGTAGTGGGATCTCATCTGTGCCACCTCTTTCAGAAAATGAAGAGTTCCCTTGGATCATGTGTCTCCTATCCACATACAAATGAAGGGCAGTCCAACATAAGTTATTAGATGTGATTAGATCACATCCTAAGATGATATAGCACCAGTAAATATTTTCTAGCCTGGCATTAAAAGCTGAATGTTTTTGGTAATGAGTTCATCCTTTTTAATTCTGTCACTTAAAAAATGTTTTTGAACATTTAATCAAACCCATATACAATATTAACAAGTGCTGAGGCAGAAAGGGAACCTATTGATCACAGGTGATACATCTAGAAGCAATGCACTGTTTACAGTGAGTTGTCTCTCAACTGAATAATGATTTAGTCATTTACAGGGAAAATCCTTGCAAATAAAAGTCTCACACTGAGATGCTCATTCTTTCTGATGGAATCCCATTGCTGAGACGGAGTTTTGTAAAGCACTTCACACAAATTTTATTGAAACTACTGTACAGTGCTTTATGTGTAAGGATATGGAAGCACATAAAGTATTGTGCAGTAAATTTTGTAATGAAGGGCCACGAATGGCTTGTTAAAGATCCCTGTGTGGATGTCGAGTTTAACAGCAAGTATTGCTAGACTAATGTATTTTTTAAGCAGTTTTTGGTCAAACAAAATCTTGTCAAGAACAAGGTTCCTGAGATAAATGACTTCATTTATCATTCTAAGAATAGTATCTTGGCTGAATATGTGATTTGTCTTCTCTTACAAGTTTTATCACCTGGTAGTAAGCTGACCAGTTCAGCAACCTGAATTTTCACAAAGCATCACTCAAAAAATGGTGAACATGAGCTACACAAATAATTTGCAATGAACAATTTACCCTTTCTCTGCAACTTTTGAGCAGATGCTGAGATTTATTCACTATTTAGACCTACTTTGTGGATTAACTGGAAAGCTTTCAGGTTAGGAAGACTTGGCATTTGTTCATTGAAAACTTTAGGTCAGTTAAATCCACTCAGAGAAGCTTTATGGTTTTGATGTTCAGGCTTGATTGGCAATGAAATGTTAATTTAGAAAAATACTATTAGATAAATAACTGCAAATGCAGCTCTGAAGTGTCCTTTCATCAAAGCAGACCACAAGATTTCTTATTTTTAAATTTTTAAAGAGCAAACATTGAGGAAAGGATCTGACTTATGCAATTTGTCATTATCTAAGTCTGTGATACCTCAAGACACATGGTCTGGACCAAGAAATTAATTTCTAGAATTCAAGTGAAAAGTTCTGCAAAATTTTCTGCAACTCTACTAAACATCCCCTATACATTGCTATTAACTTCAACAACTCTGGAGATTACAAAAAGCCTGTGCTACTGAGAGTGATGTGCAAAAAGCATGTCAACCAAGATTTAAGATGATGTCATGCTTTCCCTCACAAATGTTGAATTTAGAGCTCATGGCTGATGTTTCAATAATTTCCAAAAAAATCGGGGTCTCCTTTAACAAAAAGTTACATCAGCAGAACTATCAATGCAATTCTTTGTCTGCTCAGAAGTGTCAGGAGCCACCCTGCCTCAAGACTCAATTTTTTCTGCTGATGGTAATTTTTGTCTCTATTAATTTTGATTAACTGAACACAGCTATTGATTCAATTCACAAAGACAATCAAAAAGCCTCATGACAGAGTTCATTGGCCACCGCTAATCTTCCTACATATAAGACAGTGATACTCTACTCCCTAAAAAAAGTTTAAGGGGTCTGATATTAACCCTTGATCCTAGTCCTTTGCTCTATCTTTAGCCAGCTGGACCTAAACTTTAAGAAGGGTAATTTTAGCAGTATTTACCATGATTGTTTGCCATTGAAGACACAATTTGTGGAAGAGAAAAAGCATAAGTGCATATAAAGGAATTTCGGTGTAGTATTGCACAGTCTTGTGCTGAGCACATTTATGTGTGAGCACACACAAGCAAAAGTACCCACACTGCACTTTTGACTGCTATGCAGTAAAAAGCCTTTGCAGAGTGATCATGTACTGCTCCTCTGCTCCAGTTTGACAATGAAAGCAGCTCAGAGCTGACAGGATTCCACATCAGTCACCCCATCATGGTCATTGCATGGGAAGAGGATTTAAGAGAGCTGATCTGCCCTGTCACTCTGGGGCAATGGATAAACATGCTGGGATTTTTTTAAAGCCTTCCTTTGGTCCACCTGGCATCAATCAACACAAGTGACAAACCTGACAGAACAGACAACTGCCAGCAGACGAGTGGTGTGGGTTGTTTTGTTGGTGAACTTCCATACTGTGACAGAAAAAAAAGGACAAGCATGAAACCAAAGCCTCGGACTTTGCAGAAGGGAGAAAATCAAAGGAAATTCCCACCTTGAAACTGTTGTGAAGCAGATGTAAACTGGAACAGAGAGATACAGTAACATGAGATTATTTTTTGATAGGAAAACAACAGTGTTCATGCAACAAGAACAAAATACTCTGGCACACAATGTAAGTGCAAAATTTCTGTTGGTGTTATCAGGAGGCAAAGTCAGAGATTACAGGTAGACCACAAGCAAAATTGCTGTAATTGTCCTTGGGGATCTCCAGCAAGCCTCTCAAGGCTCTGCACCTTTGAGGTCATATCTCTATGTGAATGTAGAGGTGCCTTATTTTGTCTTTTACATCAGTGAATATGATTAAACCCCTGCTGTTGTGCTAAATTTCAAAGATTGTAAAAAGTCATGGGAATTAAAAAGGTCACTGCAGTATTTCATTTCAATAGCAAATCTGTGGAATAATGTTGTACAAGTACATAGGAAACTGCTTTGAAAAGAGAACTTGCCGGTGACTTAGTTCTAGTGAAAAATAGCAGGCATTTGGAAAATGGAATTCTGCTTCCAAAACTTAGAAATGGGCAGAACAGAGTCCTTTCAAACACTAAAGCACAGGAAAGATGCACAATTCCCAAATATTTTTGTAATGTACACATTTTATATTCACACAATTACAAATGGCAAATTCTACTTCCATACAGTATAGGCTGATGATGAATCCTTTGTCTAGAAAGATATATTCCATCTGCAGACACAGAAGACAAGACTTGTATGTAAAACAACAGAGCAGGTAAATGTCTTAAACCCATTTGTAAAAAAATCTGAACTTTAAATAAAGCTCTTCTCATTCTTTGTGTATACATATGTTTTTTAATAATCTCATACTTTCTTTCCTTTTAATCAGACACATTCCTCCTTATGAATCCATGGATAAGCATAATTTCTGGTGTTTTACAAACTGTTTTAATCCCAGTGGAGATGTAGCTCTGCAAATAATAGAATTTTCCTTCAGGAACAGAAAAAAATACAATTCCAACAGTGAGTATAAAAAACTGTGAACTTGTTTGAGGCCTGCAGGACAGAAGTCCTAACTGAACACTGTACAAAAGCATGATGGCACATTAAATGTTTCAGTCATATTTGAGGTTCCTGGAAACTTAGCACCTTGAAGCACCTGATTAACCTGGAACCAAATAGGGAAAGACTCTAGGGTAAGTTTAAAACCAGGACTTCTACCTGTCTACAGTCCTTCTGGGCTTTTTATTTAGTCTTCTTCAGAATGGCTGTATCACCAGGGGAATTTTGCTGATAACTTTCAAAAATACACAGTGTGTTAAAAGGTTTAGGGTTTTATTTTTGTTGGTTGGTTTGTTTTGAAAGGCTCACAGATCAGCTCACTTGAATGACAGAAATATATCCCTTACAAAAAGGCCATCATCTTATGAGATTTCAATCATTGATGCCAAAGTATGAGAATGCTAAATTCTTCTGAACATGTCTCCAGAATTTTTAACAAGAGCAAAACATTTTTTTTTTCAGGAGTCTCTGCTAAAATTTACCAAGTGCATAAATGAAAAGAGAAGGTTGACTAAAAACTTTTTTGGCAATCTCAAGAACAAAAGGTGCCTATGTGGAAGACATAGCAAAATTAAAAGCTGCTTACTATTTTTGAAAGTTGGTATTTCTCTGATGTCTAAATTCAGGAACTAATTTATATTTTTTTACAGGACAGAAAATTATTTCAGGCTCTTCCAGCAATCTGGACAATAAAGAAATCTAAAAGGAATGCTTAGCAGACTTCTTTTGTTGAATAGCCATCAAGCACAGAAAAAATGCAACCTTGTTATCATTTCTACACATCACCTATAGGCTTTGATGACAACGGACACAGAACTGATGTTATCAGACCTTGAGGAATAAATTAATGCTATGGAATACACACTGGTGCAAAACAAAAGGGAAAGTAAATTAATCTTCTCACACTGTGAGAGGTGAAGCAGAATCCTTAAAATAAGAAGAGATTCAAGCCCCTACTATTTTTTTTTCTTTTCCCAAACTAAACCTGAGTGCTTTTCAGGTTGCAACATCACTGTCACCTTCTCCACAGAGTATGAGTGCATGAGTGTATGTATGTTGATATACAAAACACGGAGAGCCTCCTTTCACCAGTGAGGAAATAAATTACACCCTCTGTCATTTGAAAACTAAATTTTCCTCTTGCTCTTTACCCACCCCAGCAGGGATGCCCAAGAGCTACTTTGTGTGGCAGCACTGACATGTCTAGTTAACTATTTTTGTGGGGCTCTCCCATGTGTGGGAGAAGATGTCCTTGAGAGCAGTGTCGAGTTTTGGCTGGGCAGTGCAGGCAGATGCACAGGGACAGGTGTGCCCTGCTCTGGCCATGCTGCCCAGTGCTGGAGGCCAGCCAGCTCTCCTCAGGGCTCTGTGCAGTGGCCACACTGCCATGCTGAGCCCCGGTGCTGGATCCCAAAACCTGGGGTTTCTGAGCGTTCTGAGCTTTCTGGCACTGATCCCCAGGAAAACACTGCTTTTGACCTGAGGCCTTGGGGAAGGCTTCCAAATTTGAGTGATGGAGTTAAAATCACAGGTGTGTAATTCAATAAATGTGTGTGCTTTCACATGGTAAAGGGTTTTAAATTTGAGGTTTTTATAGTATAGTAAGAGGTATAGGACAAGATGGAGGATTTTGGGTGGTGTCTCTTTTCAGTGTTCATGCTCCTTCTTCTTCCCTCTTCTTCATGGTTTCAGGTAGTTGTTTCTGGTTGGTCAGTCAGTGTCCCACTGAGGGTCATGGAAATTGATTATTGGGTTAAAAGGATAAATAATACAGGTGCTAATTCTCTATTAGACTGCTTGGCTTTAAGAGACCTTGTAGCAGCTGGATCTTCCTCCATTTTCCTCACTTCTAGCAGATAGCTAGAAGTGCTGCTGAATACTCTACTTTTGGATAAGATTTAATAAACAACCAAGCCTGAACATGAGGAATCTGTTTCCCTTGTGTATTTTTTAATCCTGGCTCTGAGTGAAGGCAAAAGAGACTGACACAAACCATTAATTGAGTGGTGCAAAACTCCCACCACTGTTAGACCCCGGCAGCTCACCATGCCTCTGGCAGCCTGTGCTCTTTGGGACAGGTTATCCAAAAGCCTCAAAGTGATCACAGAGGCCCACACACTCCATTTTACCAATTCCAAAGCCCAGCAAGGTGCAGGGCTTTTTCTGTGATGCTAAGTCAAGCTAGACCATCCAAATCATTTTTCCATGAGCTGGGAGCCTGCAGCAAGTAGTTGGTGGCACTGGGTCTCCCAGTACACATCCCTGTGCTGCTCCCTTATAAACCATGGTGTACCCATGTGGGATAGGATGGGCAAAAGTGCTGATCTGCTTCCCTGGCAGTGCTGACAATGTCAAGACACAGCCCTCTCCATCCTCACTACACTTTTGCTGTCCCTTACCTGGGCAGCGCTCTCAAGGCAATGCAAAATGCACCCAGAGAGAGTCTTGGGCAGGGGCAGGCAGCTTTTCTCTGGCTGAATTCTGTCATGGAAAACTATACCTGTAAGAGTTGCTCAACTTCTCCTATGGAAACTGGCTGAGAAACTTTGGGTTTTTCAGGATGGAGAAGGGAAGGCTCCTGGGAAAACTCATAGTGCCTTCCAGTACCTAAAGGGGTTTAGGAAAAAGCTGGAGAGGGACTTTTGACAAGGGCTTGTAGTAATTGAAAAAGCAAGGGGGAATGCCTTTGAACTAAAAGAGAGCAGGATTAGATCAGATATGACAAAGAAATCTTTTGCTGTGAGGGAAGAGATACAGGGGTTTCCCAAAGAAACCATGGATGCCCCATCCCTGGAAGTGTTTAAGGCCAAGCTGGATGGTGCTCTGAGCAACCTGATCTAGTGGAACCTGGTCTATGACATTAAAATACTGAATTTTGAGATACTCTGTTTTTAGGTTGTTTTCCAATCAAGACACAGCCATTTATGCATAATTTTTTGGTACAATTTTCATGCCATAATGAGGCACCTTGATAAGTTCATGGAAGTGGCTCCATCGAGCCTTTTGAAACACTAAATAAACCTAGTAAGATCCAGCATCAAATCCTTATAATTATGACAAAAAGCATGTTAAGTTCAGGTTTGTAAAAGCTATTGAGAAAATCAAGAAAAAAAATCAATGCTGAGATCTTGCTTTTATGCATTTTACTGGTAATTGGGTCATTAGAAGCAGTAGCAGAAGAAGTAAGAATTGCACATGATTATTCTGCGGAGACAGCAATATCCAAGACTGGAAGTAATGTCTTCACCTTGAACTTAGTGAAGACTCTTGGAAGGCTCAAGTATTTTGTTGGAGGAGTGCAAAGTTAAAAACTGAGGTAAGAAGGTAAGCTTTCAAAGGATTGAGAAAATCCCACAATTAAAATTGAGTTTATTACATCAAT
Source organism: Toxostoma redivivum (assembly GCA_013397375.1). Lineage (NCBI taxonomy): Eukaryota > Metazoa > Chordata > Aves > Passeriformes > Mimidae > Toxostoma > Toxostoma redivivum. The sequence goes on from VXBI01000545.1 coordinate 464,195, forward strand.
CTTTCTGAATTCAAATCCACTTCCTGCACATATTCTTCAAATTCAGCCTACAGTGTAAAAATTTTTTAAGATATTTCTAGCATCAACTTCAAAGAAAATTTGTGGAAAGCCTAGGAAAGGAAATAAACACAGGCAAATGCCAAATATTCAAACTGATTATTTGGCAATTTTCCAATTTCAAAAATCATCAATTTATGAGGACAGCATCTCATATTTCACTATCAATATTGAGAACTATCTTGAGAGAAAATATAATGCTGTCTATTTATTGAATATATCCTGCAGAGGACATGGAAGGAATATCTAGAAGACATCTCTTTGGCCTGGAATCTTTTCTCAAGCCATCCATAGAAAAGGTCATTTAAATCCTTGCTACAGAATACTTTTAAAGCAATATGAAAATAATCAAGACCTTTCTATTGCTGTGATTTGTTCTATGCAATTCCTCACTGAACAATTGTACTGTCAAATTTGATAGTTTTCCTTAAACAAGGAAATTCACCATTGGCCAGAAAGGTGCAACGCCTGGAGCAGGCTGTACAATATGAATTTTAACAGCAGCAAACTGAGACCTAGAGCACATTAACTCTCCAATAATCCCTGCAGAGCACATGTGTGTATCTCTGTTTCCCAAAGGGCCACTAATCTGAAGAGGAGATAAGCATCTTGCCCAAGGCCAAGAAGGAAACCAGTGGCAGAAATGGGGAAAGCACCTGGAGAATTTTGTTTCACAGACCCTTATTTTAACACCCAGGCCACCCTCCACCTTCATACTGTGACACTGGTGACAGAACTGCTCAGATCTAATTTGAGATAGGGTAAGACTATAAGAGCATGACCATTTTAAGAACCTCTATTTTCTTTGTTATACTGCATTTTCAGGGGCATGCTACTCCTCCAGTGATTTACATTTTGTAGGCATAAAACTAAACCTTCTAAATTGGTTGAAACATTGCTGTTCCCTGGGTGTTAACAACAAACATTTTCTTGTTAAAGAAGCTACATACATTTTAGCATAGCTGCATGAAAATAGAAAAATCTTGCTCCCACACTGATTGACTGAGCATCTTGTTAATCATTGCAGTGTGTATCATTAATTCATTATTCAGTTGTGATATGTTTTCCCTGTGACAGCTTAAAATATATAGTGAGTGAATACTTACTGAGTACAAAGTACTTGCAGATTATAATATTTTATCATGGTAAAGAAAGCTCTAAACCAACATGATTTGACACATAAGATGTGGCAAAAAGTTGAGGCACAACAGCCACCATTATAAATATTTATAGACGTACCTAAAGTCTTATATAAAGTTCATCCTGTTAAAGGACATGTTTTATGTTGTACAATTCCTCTAAGAATATCAATCTAATAAGCACCAAATGAGGCTGAAGACAATGCTGTTATAAAAAATTGAGAAAAATGATTAAAATGTGATAATTATACTGACAGTTTATATGCTCAATCTAATCAACCAAGCTTCCAATTTGTCATAATGTACACTCACTCATACATTATTGCTTAATTATAGCAACACTTCTATTTCGAAAGGCTGTCAATCATGCAAATGCCTATCATTTTTCTCTATTTGCATTTAAGAGATATATTTTTAGTTCAGTTCCAAAGCCCTTGGTGAACCTGAGTTAACCCCAGCTCTTTCTTTTGTTTGCAGTGCTCATTCCTGTTTATTCACTGTTTGCTGTCTGTGGTAGTTTGTGCTGTGTGATTTGCTGCTTTTCAGCTCATCTGCTGCCAAAGGGACTTTTGATCTCATCTCTGCTCCTGAACCATGGTCTCAGTGATCTATGTGTTCTTAGGAGCTTGAACTATTCAGGTTTGATGTGAATAAAATTAGCCGACAATCCTCTCTTCTGTTCTGGATTTGTTTTACTAGTCCTGCAGGGATGGGAAGAGGAAAGACACCCTTCCCTTTCTTCCATGGGTAGCCCTGCCAAAATCAATGGGACTGGTTCTGGACTGAAAAGTTGTGAAAAGACCTCCTTTATAAACACATCCTAACATTTACATTCTGATGCACATTCCACTCTGAATTGCTCTTACTCTGTTTCTTTTGGCTATTTTAATAATGTATCTTTGAGGACCTCTGGTCCCTTCTGTCCCCCATCTTCTCCAGCTTTGTTCTACTGCATAAGTGGAAGAAAAATTTGGCATTTTATGAGAGCACAGAGCAAGAGAAATGCTGAACAGCACCCATCAGCAGTGGTAACAAAGGGAAAACTCAAGGAAGTTGGCAGGAATTGTTCAAATAGATTGGGAGCATTAAGGCAGCAGGAGAAGCTGTGCAGTGCCACCAGTCTTCTGGTAGTAACAAGAGGAGGAGGTGCTCTAACTTGAAATACACAGCTCCAAAACTGAGAATTAAACCCCCTCTTTTCCAACCTTACTGATTCTGAAATTCTGTGAAATGACACCCCAGCAGGAATCACTCCCTTGCATGCTATATTGTTCTGCTTAACTTTCTTTTGCTCTTATACATTCTATCACACTATATTCTCTTTGAAAACCTAGTAATTTCTTGCACAGATATTTCATATGCAGTACACAAACATATTCTACTTGAGCTTTAGATGGTAAACAAATAAATAAATAAAAGAGCAATTCAAACCACCAGTTTGGGTGGCAAAGGGATTTAAAAAAAGGCAAAAACATGGCATCATGCTATGAAAAATGTCAAGTTATTCTTTGAATGTTGGCTTGGGAAAATCTCGATACATTTCTGGTAAATGAGGCATGAAGCATATTCTTAAAAAATATGGTGTCCAGGAGATAGTACAAGCCAATATTTTATCCTAATGGCAATATATAGCACTTAAAAAAACTTGAACTTTAAATCAAACACTTTGGGGAGGACATGGACAATCTATTAGTTTTTCAAATATAAGTTATTATCAATATGAAGATGAGAGAGTAAACCATTTCTGGGAGCTTACTTGGTTAAAATCTGTTTTAAAATTAGAGTGTGGCTTATTCTTTAATTAGGACGTAGGCAACGTGAATGATCTTCCCATATCATCTCTACTTCTCCAAAATTTTGTATTTCTTGGCAGGAGTTGTTAATATCTTGTTGGGTTAAAATAACCCCTAAAGTTCACATTCATGAAGGATGCATGATTCAGTACAATAATTTGGTGGCAAAACTATAGTACTTGCCATGCTTGCAGACAGTACAGCAAAAAACAAAACAAAACAAAACAAACAAACAAACAAAAAACCCCATAGCATGCCTTTGAAATACAGACTATTTTACTATTTATAAATAAACATTTTGTCAGAAGCCCATTTTGTTCATATTCTGAAAAAATTTATTTTTCCTATTTGCCATTTCTCCTTACTTTAAAAGATACTTACAACACTTTCCTCCTGGGACATGCTGCTGCTCAAGTCTTCATCCATCTCAAGCAAAACCAAATACAAGATGTTTTTTTTTTTTACAGATAGCAATGACAAAATATATGTATCTCACACATATACCTATTTAGAGGACAGTAGTATTAACACTTATCATTCTTTAAATCCTCCACTGAAAGCAGTACAATGCAAATCCTCTCAGTCTTGTGAAAAAGCTTCAAAATTTTGCTCAGATAATAGCAAGTTACTATTATGAATTTACTTGTTATGACAGCAGGATATTCTCATGACACACTGGCCATCTTACTTTTGGATAGACCTAAATGCATCCATTTGAAAAATAAACTATTAGGTCTTTTCTTCTGATTTTTACGAGATTTCTGTGCTGGTTGTGAGGCAGCAACAGTGACAAGTCTTTCCTACCCTGGAAAATCCATGTGCAGATACAGCTGTTGTATAGGTGAAATGGAGTTTCTGTAAAGATTGCCTCTGGAAAAGCCTTGTGTCATTTTTCTGGTCAATGTCCTTTACTTCCACTTGACAGAGCAAGCAGTTTTAGGAAGGACTCCAAATCTGGCAATTTTGCACTTGATTTCACGCTGACAGCTACAGTGTACCAACTGTTGAGGCTACTTGGGTGTCAAGCACTTCTGATTCCCATGGTTATTCTGCAAGATAGGAGAGAGGTCACTTCTGTTTTGCTTCATCATGTGTTAAAACACAAGCAAACAATAATTCTTTCAGAAAAAGGGCCACAGCCTAAAACTGACATGTAGGCTAAACTAATTTGTTTGTAATTAATAATTCCATTTGAAATTACTTTGTTAAGATGCTTAAAGGTAGGACTCCCATCCTGTCACACATATAGTTTCTCTTTTGCTCATCCTTTGCAGTCATTCCTGAGGATTTTTATATTGTCTAACATATGAGTATCTAAAGGTGTAAAGGTGTAAAGTGGAAGGCTGCTACTCTCCAAGCCCCCTGAACAAGGTCCTGCAGCCAGCTGGTTACTGGCAGCAGGATGCAGACACACTCTCTGCCTGCCTGTCATAGACATGTGCTAGAACTCTGTTTACCCCCTTCCCAAACCAGAAAAAGCTCAATTTTTCCAAACCTTGCAAATGAAGTAAGCATCCAATTGAATTTAAGAGCTTCTTACCTATAGAAAAATATTTTTTTCCAAGGGATGCAGGTTGAGTATTCTGACAGAAGCCATTTCTGGACAGACACACCTCAGAGCTTTGACAGGGTGTCTAAGCACCTGAGGCCTCTCTGCACTGTGCTTCTGTCCCAACAACATATTCCAGCAGGGACTTCAGAAAACCTTCCTCCTGGGTTGGAAACAGCCAAAGTCCTTTCTTGATATGGACAAAAAAATTTCACAGGGGCTCCTTACTCTGATTGTTTGCCAGATCATCTCAACACCTCCACAGTGTTCTCACAAAGTACCTCCTGGGTTCCTTGTCCAGCCCTGTTTCTGAGGAGAGTTGAAGCAAAAGCTTTTACAAACTTTTTTTTTTTTTT
>VXBI01000545.1:469108-471608 GCA_013397375.1 Toxostoma redivivum
TTTTTCCCACTCAGATATAGGCTTTCCTTGAATAGTCTACTTAAGATCACTGGGTAGACTTCCTGACATCCTAGGCACGGCTAAACTCTACATTTTCCTCTACGTAGTCTTTAGGAAAAAAGCTAACACGCTTTACTTCAAAACTAATGGAACAGTGCTAGGGCCAAATCTTTCTCTTAAAAGGCCAATATAATCTATTTCATAGGGTTATGACAAATTACTGAAATAAGATTTATTACTAATGTTTAATACAGAAACTTGCCCAGGACCTAACTCAAGGCAGTGTCATTTGCCCATGACATTCATTAGAAGTACTTTACCTCACCAAGAACAATCAGAAGTAAATTTACCTTCTATATCCTTTGAATATATGGCTTCCAGCATAATCTTTGAAGCAGCATAATATAAAGCTTATGCAAACTGGATATGATAGGAAGCAAGCAAGAGACTCTTTTTACTTATAACCATGTAATAGGTGTAGTTATTCAGCGTGTGATTTGAATTTCAGAAGAAAAAAGCTCAGTCAACTCAGAGAAGCAAAACGCACATAATGTTTGAATTAGAGAAAGATATAAAATCCCTTTTTCTTTGGAATTTCCTCCAAACAAGAACTCCACTCTGCTGGAGTAGCCACCATGGTAATACCCAGCAAAGACCACATGGAAAATGATCAGTGGAGAACAAAAGGAAGAGGTCCCAAGAACACACACACGACCTTGACTCTGCCTGTGGCTTGTGGCATGCAGCTGCTGCCTGTGATTGTTGTTGAGAGAGGAAACAGAGTTGTGCTCTGTCCTGGGGGAATTTGTGTGCTGTTTATACGTGGTGCTGAAAGGCAAGAGGGTGAAGCACAGCTAGTAGAGTGCTGGGGAGGATATAAAATGATTGAAGATGTGTGTCCTCATGTGTGTAATAGCCTTGGTTGGGTTGAGGGCTGGGTGGGGGGAGGGAAAGAATTAAGGAATAGGAACTCATTCTTAATGGGTGCTTTATTTTCTCCTCAGCAATCAACAGCTCTTGACTTTATATCAATTTATCTGTCTGCTCTGTCACTCTTTTTGTTGATGGTCATTCCTTGGAAACTTCTGTGTGAGTTGCTACTAATGAATAACAATGAGTTGAAAATACAGATGCTTAATACTTACTTTTCTTTGCCTTAAGAAAAAGTGGGGTTTTTTTGCAATTGTTACCAGGCTGACATATTTTAATACCTGCTGTTTCCTAGCCACTCTTTTAGATTTTCCCTGTGACTGTGGTCTCCTTTGGGAATGGCCACATGAATTATTTTAAAGACCAGGTATGAAGTTTGGTTAGTCCAGTGTCATTTGTGTTCTTTCCATGCCATCAGAGCAAGTTCCATGTAACTGGCAGCTTTCCCAGGAGACTGGCTTTTAAAGTCAATAAAATTATAGAGGACACAGGTATGGCTTCCATGGCTGACAAGAAGAAACGGAAAACAGTGGAATGTACCAACTCATAGAGAAGATTTGGCCAAAGGACTCTGAAATGATGGCCAAGTGGCATAAAACTTACCAATAAATAGTTGAAAAATCTACTGCAATTACTGCCCTGTGAATCCAAAAGTATTTTACTTAATACTAATGATCTTGCTACTGGTACTGAACCATAACTAATGTTACAAATTTGCAAAAATTAAAAGAACATTGCCTAAAATATCAATGTGTCCTAACACCAAGGTCATTCTGAAATGATATGGCTCTTTTCTAGTTACCCAGATAACCCAGGAGGGATCTTTTCCTTGCAAACTTCACCAGCTAACCCCAGATTTATTCAACCTATAAAGAACATTGTTGACAAATACTCTAATAAGCATTTTCCCCATAATTACATTAGCCCTAGGTGTGCTCACAGATCCATGGTGCAGAGTATCTCCTCTGGCAAATGTCCTCTACTCCCTCATCATTCCCTCCAGAAAAGATCCACCCTTCTCCCAGTTTGTCAGCAGCTGTGCTGCAGCACACCCAAAAAGCCAAGCAAGCAGACAGGCTTCCTTGAATGCTCTGCTTGGCTCCAATTCTTCAGTCAGGGAGTGTCTGGAGGTGCAGCCTCCTGTCTCTTCCACAAAGGCTGACATTGCCATCCTTGAAGATGCTGAGGAGTCAGGGATAAAGTCAGATCCTCCTAAATACTAAGGCCATTCAGCTATTCAACAAGGGAATCCAAATGCAAAAATAAGCTACCTGACAAACTAAAAGTAGCACTGCCAGAGGACCTTGTAGGATGCAGGCTGGGATAATATGAGGGTGCAGACTAAGTCCCAAATGCAGCGAGACATTTCACTGACAGTTTCACACTAGAAACTCATGAAAAATTTACTTGTCAGTATTTTTTGTTTCTCTATAACCACCTATTTCTAGGTTTAACATCACTGTAAAATTAGGGCACCAAATAAAATGTCCTGGGCATTGTAGCAGAGGTACAACTAGATGCACTTCTGTGGCAGAAGATACAATGAAAGGCTGTACCAGTGAGCAGAAAG
>VXBI01000545.1:474108-501376 GCA_013397375.1 Toxostoma redivivum
TGCAAAGTAGATGAACCTGAAGACTTTCTTCTGGACTTCATTTCATTTCATTTAATTTCATTTCATTTCGTACAAACCCAGTATGTTACAGCTATTTTACTATATCTTATAATTACTCCCTAGAACAGTAGAAGGAGGATTGGTCTTTTTAGGGAGGGAAGTTTGAAGTGATTCATCAAGCTCCCTCTTCAAGTAATCTCAAACTGCTTTTCTGCTTATGGAAGAACTTTCAGATGCAGACATCCTGCAGCAATTCAAAACTGGGAGAAAAGCTATTAGCCTCCCTGAAAATACTGTGAAACTCCATTTTCTGGACATTGAAAGCTTTCATTACTGGCTCTGGGTAGAATAAAATGTATTTGCCTACTTCTCATTTGGCAACAATGCTCAACAGGAAATCTAAGCATCCCAAGATGAAGTTTAAAACCCAGGGCTCCTTTCAGCTGGTGCAGGTAAGACAGGTCAAGGGGTGAGCAATGTGTCTGTAAAGTGCAGGCACAGCACAGCTCTGTGTGCCAGCTCATTGCCCCCACTGCTACTTCTAAATTGTTTTTACTCCATGTCCTTAACTGGCACTGCACTGGTTGCATTTAACAAAAGGACTGCTGGGTTGGGGAAAATAAGCTTGAAAACAAGCATTTACTGTTCAGTGGGTAAGTGTGAAGCCAAAATACCAGAACAAAGCTGAGGTACCAAGAGCTTTTTAAGCCTCATTGAGAGTCCTCCTGAGGTTTGAAAATGCATTTAAAAAGAATTAAATCTAACAACACATTTTAAAATAATCAAAGAAAATTGTATTGGAAATAGCCATCCCAAACACACAATAAATTGTCTAGCCACATTTTTAAATTAACCACACAGTGTGATATATAAAAATCAGCAATAACATTTTACAATTCTAATAATAACATGCAGTCTGCAGGCGTGTGATTCAGTACACATTCCTTGGGAATGTATTTGGCCTTTGGCCCTGTGTCTCACAGGGCTCCTGAGGAGAGAGCAGCAAGCCTATAAATTTATGACTGGATTACCTGTCATGTGTTATTCCTTACCTAATTGTTTCTGTAACCTATCGTTATCCTTATTATTGTTCTTTCCCATTATCCACTTAGGACTGTTTAATGTATGTGTTGTAGGGGAAACAATGGAATTCTGGTCACTACTGCATTTTTCATGAAAAGACTATTTTTATCCCAAAATACAAACAATATGGCTATAAATATTCCCTGTCCTCCACATATTGAATTTTGGTTCACATTTAAAGATTGATTTCAAAAATATTATTTTCCTTTTATGGGTTATACAGAAACAAATGCTGTAAATTAGAGCTGGATTCTCAGGAGAAAAAAAAAATTACCCTCTGCTCAGGACCTCACAGTGCTGGATGGTTGGATGGGATGGAGGAAAGGAGCAAATGAACACAGAGGTGCTGGTAGGCAGAGATTAGGGAGCTCAGGCAAAAGCAGCAGGAGCCTGGAGTAGAGGACAAAGGGAGGCAGGGAAGGAGGTGGGCACACAAGGAGAGCACCCACTCCTGTGCTAGAGTGGTGAGAAGCCCCACTTCTCCCAGCTGGCTCCTTTGGCTCCCAAGCTCCTGTGCCATACTGCAGGACTCTCTTGGCTCTGGATCTGCTTTTGCCCTTCATCTAGCTCACAGAGTGGCCTTTACCCTCTCAGACAGCTTGGTATGATGGATCTTGATGACATTTAGCCAGAATTTTCTTAAACTTTATGTTTAATTTAAAATCATCCATGGCTGCATTCAGATGACTACTTCCCTGGTCACAGATATAAATCTGCTATCAATAGGGGTAGAAAAGGCAACTGTAAGTAAATTTCTTTGACTGTTAAGATTTATTTCTGGTACTTCCCACTAAATCTGCGGTAGTAAGATAAGAAAATCTTTCAAACTGGTAGAAAACATAGCATTAGGATATGCAATATTTTGCACAGCTGTGTAGTTTACAATTAAACGTGTTAAAAATTTTAGAAAGCCTCTCTCTGCACTTTACAATTTTTAAATATAAAGTCCAGTTTCCATTGCATGATGTAGAGAGGCATTACGCCATTGTGTATGCAGTGAAATAAGGATACAGCAAGGGTAACCAGCTTGGCCAAGGACAAAAATACATAGGCTATAGCCACTTGCTCCTAGAGGCTACTTAGCAGACTTAAGGCAGACAGAAAGTAACAGAAACACAATTGAAAAATTGTTATTTCTGGTTTAAAAATCGTTATTTTGGGGTTTGGCACCTATGTCTACTTAAAAAAAAAATTGAGTCAGACTCCCTTGGTAGAAGGTATTCTATAGACACCTATAAAAGGCTCCTTCAATATGGTTTAAAACCCCTGAAACTTCAGACATGGCATTTCATGAGATAAGCCAGCCTTTTTAAACACAGGAATTTATGTGGAGCATATTTTAGAAATAAATATTTTCCTTACTTAATTTAGGCCACTTGTCATAGTTTAGAATTTTAGTTCTTTTTTTTTTTTTTTAAATAACAAAACATATTAAACAATTTTATGTTTTGCCTTCAAAGGATAGTAATGGAAAATCACATCACACAGCAGCTTCTGCCCACGCTCACTAGCTAAAACCATAATAGCATATGTTAATGTATACTATCTAATGGACTTTTAATTCCCTTGTAATTTAGGGAGTTGTAAAGAGAAAGGAAAAATGTGGAGGAAGAATAAGAGGATATCAGTATGCAGCAAGAATACATTTATAATTTTTGAAGCTTTAATTTGTAGGAAAAGGTAGATTTACGTTACTGTCAGAATAGCATTACCATTACCTCTGTTAGGGAAATGTTCACTATTCAAGTATACAGTTTAAAATTCTGTCAAAGAGAATTTCCGCTTTCAAAGACAGCTTTTTCTAAAAAACCAAGAAAATCAACCAGAGAAAAAAGACGCTGCTTACTCTCCTTCCTGACCAACTCCTCCAGGTTGACAGAATGGCCAGTTTGGAGAGCAGATTAGGTTCACATTAAAATGGGAATACTGGAATTATTCAGTCACTGAGGCACAAGAAATGTCTCCTCTCTCCCCAGTTTTATAGCATTATTACTCCACTGAGCTGAGTCTGGGAAGAAAGTTGAGCAATCAAGCAATTTACAGTAAGCTCTGTTTTACTGCATGCTTTGGAAAAGTAGGCTTGTATGATATAATAGATATTCTGTCCAAAAAAATTCATTTTACTAAATTGCTACCAGGTTCAGTTTTAAATTGGTAAAGATATAACTCTTATTTAAAATCATGTTTTAAAGTGACACAAAATAATTTTTTTGTTTAAACATACATCAGAGCTTTGACCTGCAATGGCTCTGGACATTCCTCAGTGAGGTGCAACTTCTGTTTGTCCCATTAGAAAGCCAGAAATACAGTCTTTCCAGAGGTATAAATCACATGTTTTTCATTCTCAAGTATCACAAATACCAGACCTTAAACCTGTCACTGGTGTTGGAAAGTATATTGGAAATAATGGAGCTCAAGCCAGTGTAATTTTAGAGAGGAAATTCTACTTTTTACTGAAAGAAGATAATTCATTCTAGCCTCTTGTTTCTTTGAAACATGGCAGCTCAGGGCTTTGGCATGTTCAGGAAAGCATATGTTAAAGTAATGTCAGGCACCTTTGATTACAAACACTGACCCCAGCCTATGAAGGCATTTAATCTTCTGGTTATACTTAAAGGTGTGCTTTGAGGTGGACATCTCATGCTTGAAGTTAAGGAATTCCATCTCAATGGAAAAGTCCTTTTCAGAAATCACCTAAAGTTACATAAAGGATAAAGGCCACACATTCAACTTAAACAAGGCTCCATTTTTAATTCAATTACTATCTCCAGTAGAGGAAGGACAGAAAACAAGGGAGCATCCTCCACCCTTTGAATACTTGTACACTCCATTGGTATTGCCCCACCAAGGACAACACAGGCTCAGCTTTTCTGCAACACCTCTCAAGAAGCTGATGGATGCCCCAGAAAAGGAAACTATCCCACTGATCTAGAGATATAGCTGTCTACAAAGGTGAGTGCATGATGCCCCATAAAGAAACATCTTCTATTTCCCCAGTACAAGCTGTAATTTTTTCTTGAAGTTAAAAAGGATACTAACCAGATCATTATAATGGATACATTTCACTGGAAATATTAATCCCATCTTACAATAGCATTTGAACACACCTCTGATTTTCTTTAAGTCCTCAAATTATTTTCTGGGTTAAGGCTCAAACAGTTATTATATGCAACAGTATTAATTCTAGTTTATGTATATTTGTGTGTGTGTGAGCCACTCTGTTTAGGTCAGGTAAAATAAATGCAAAGACAAGCATATTAGCAGCAAAGTGACCCTTTAGAAGTCCTAAAAAATTACTCTTGCAGTCCATAGTCCAACATTTAATAATGCTGAACTTGATAAGGGATCTCAGAACCTGAAAAAGGAGATCTGAAAGGCACCTTTATAGAAAACAATTGATTTGCTTCATTTCATTGAAATGGCTAATGCTTTGATGGTTCATATTTACAATAGCTTGTCCTGTTCTTCAATGGAGTTGATATGTTGGAGTCTTTAACACCATAAACTTGATCAAAACTTCCTGGGTAATAAACAGAGCGGATTTAAGATGTGAGCCCCCCCCCATCATACTACTGCAGCCCATCTGTGTGCCAATTTGTAACTAAAGACATCAAGAAATGTGTTCTTCATGCTCAGATGCCCTTGGTAGTTGAAAATAGTTCTGAGAGCTCAATATGCAAACTGGGTTCAGAGTCTGAAAGACTTCAGAGTGAAAGATTTGACCTTCTGTAGTAAAATGCTTTATCAGGCTAAATCTGTTACTGAAAGTAGAGATTTTACACACCTCACAATGAAATCTGGGTTTTAAATTTTATCTGCCTTGAAAAAAAACCCCAAACCTGAAACAAAACCAATCCCCAACTTTCTCCCTATCTTTCAGCCAAGCATAACTGTCTTTCCAGCATCCCAGAATTTCCATCAACAGGGAAGGTTTCTATGATCATACATAGCCATATTTGGGGCTGAGGGGTGGGGGCTGGTTGAAGACTTTGGCAGCAGAAAATGGAAACTTTGACTTCTCACTGTCACACATGAGAAGCATCACTCCTGCACATTGTCAGCTCTGTGTCATGACCACTGTGTCCCAATGATGGGACATTTTGGCAGGACTTCTAGGAAGTTCATCTCATCTGTCTCTCCTCATTCTGTCAGCTCAGTTAATTATTTATTTTTCAAAAAGAGTAAACAAGGGGATAAAATAATACACAATCCTTTGTCTTGCAATGCTGCAATAAGTGTGGTGACTGGATTTGAGAACCACACAAAGAGCAAGGTTACTAATCACAATTTTATGCTGGCACATATCACTGATCATGTTTTTCATGTTTGTCATGCTAAATTACAAGTAACTTTGAAATTTTAAGTGTGTATTAGCAACCTTATTTATGTCCAACTCTTGACGCCTCCTCCTTGCTTTTCATTCCAAGGGTATTTCAGAGACTTAGCAACTACAGACTATTAATATAAGAGAAATATATTTGGAGTACTTCTGGTCTCACATATCACTTTGTCACTTGTTTGCTTGCAAACCACTGGAGACACATCTCAAAGCCTATTTTCAAGTATGGCATTATGCAGATAGGTGTCCAGTATGATTTTCATACAGGCTTGGTGTCCAACTCCCATAAAATCAGTAACTTTATAAAGCTGGCTCAGAATCAGAGCCTCCATCACAGACACTTCAACAACAACACTTTGTGTGACTACAGACTTATTCTTTGAGCAAAACTTGGACACATTCAATATATTGCCATTAATACTGATAAACAAAGATTTCCCTTTATTCTTATCTACTATTGTTGCATTAAAAAAAAAAAACCTTAAGAAAAAGGGGAAAATCAAAAATAAAATTGCAAGCAGCTTCAAAAGCTCTGTCAACAACAGAGAGAATTTCTTGCATTAAGTTCTTGCTGATGTGCTACTCTGAAGCAGCTATATGGACTAGTGTTCCTAAATATGAATCATCATTTCCCTATTTGTGTGAGTCTATGTGTCCTTTTGAAAATCTAATTCTATTAATTCTTTCAGAAATATGATTAATTGGATCAAAGTATACCTTTATTATGCTGCTCTTTTTCTTAAAGCAAGTTATCTGCATTGCTGGAGATTAAAACAGGTTTGTTCTCTAGTAAAAGTAAGTCTATGTGCCTGATCTTCAGAAAGGCCATACTTGCTATCTGTTATGTTGCTCAAGACAACTAAACACATTAATGTTTAGTAGAGATTTTCACAGAAAATAAAAATCTAACTAAAAAGAAAAGCAGGCATAAATACCAGAAAAAATTATAACAGTGAAATCACCTGCAAATTACAGAAAATGTCTAATCTGGGTGAGTAGAAAAAAGGGTTAAAAAATTGCAAGAATTCAAGAAGCTCAGATGACTTTGGAAACACAGATCAAAAACAAAGAGACTGGAAGTATAATTAACTCCATTACTGCTCAGTCAAATGAAAACAGCTGTGACACCCTGTCTTATTTATGACAGTAGCAAATAGCTCTATTCCCTTGCTGGTTATTGCTGTAGGACAGCAGTGGTTCTACAGCAGGTGAAATAGAAACAAGCTGCTAATATTTATGTCACTAGATCAGGTTATGGATACAAGATTTATGCAAAAGTTCTATAAAAATATCCAAGTAGCTTTTATATCTTCTGCAGCAATCCTTTTCCAATAGCAAACTAAATATCTCTTTATTAAATATGATCCTATGCTCTACGTTGTACTGAGGCAAAAAGGTAGCTCCTTACTGCTGAAGATGAGAATGTGTTTTCACTGCAAACCCAGATTTGTTCACTCTAAAACATAAATAAAAAGATTTTTAACTCTCAAAACCACTCAGTTATTTACAAATCTGAGGTAGACTTTGTCAATGTGGAGTGGGATATGTGGTAGCTTGGTAAGAGAACCATTTGCTGTACTTTGAAAAGCCTGTGCTTTTAACAGTATGGAAAGCAGAGAAGAAAAAGAGCCTTCAGATTAAAACACTTACTTTACTAGAAAATGTCATTACCTCCTTTGATATATAAAAAGAAGTTAGTGGGCAGATTTCCTAAAGCAGTTTTTTACCCCACTGCTTTAATCACTGCGCTTACCACACCTAATCGGTCTTCTTACTCTGACTAACTGCCCATTAAATAATGACTGAAAATAAGATTGTCAATAACAGGACTGAAAATAAAGCAAGTAGGATGTTGCATACTTCACTGTTAACCTTTTTACCCTCTCCCTTGCTCATCACTCTCCCTCCTCCCATTCCCCTCCAGTTTTGATGTTGCCTGCACTCCCAGCTCCATGATGCACTGACACTTGCTCACCATCACAGCCCCTACCTGCAGCCCCACTGATCCAAACACCTTTATTTCTCCACCCCTCTTCCATTATGCTCCAGGAATTTGTTCTCTAAACACATCATTTTGGTCCCATGGGGCCAGATTTCCCCTCAACATCACCTGCCTTCCAGGGGCTTTGGGCAACCCTGACAACCCTGCCAGAAGAGGTAATCTCCTCCACTTCACCCATGGATCCCACACCACGGACCCAAGTGGCAAACTAGGTCCTGATCCCTCTCCTAATATGGGCAGTATCACATGCCCAAATGCTCCTTCCCATCCCTCCCAACACCATGCTTTTCCCCTTCTTTCTGACATAAGGAGTATCATCAGGAACCAGCCTCTGGGGTCTGTCTGTGCTGGAACACCTTGACAGTGCTGTATCACAAAGTAACACAGGAATAATGGAACAGATGAACTTGGGAGCCAGATAGATGCCATGTCCCTTTGTGTCCCTTTGTGTTCCCTATCTGCCTTTTTTTTTTTTAATATTTCTCCAAAATCAACAGTGTTGATAATGCTCCCTGGGATTTTTTGGGCCCACCTACTGCATGTCCAAACAAAATGCCATCAAGATGACCATGAAGCTTTCAGAGGTAGGTAGAAACAAATCTGCCCTTTTTATACCACACAGATATGTGGTTCTAAGGGGTTTAAGACTTATTCCTGTTTCACTTGCACTGAAATGAATGTGCAGAATTCGGCTGAATAGCTACCATATGTATTTAGGGATTTAGTTATGCATGAGCACAGCATAGAATGGGGTGAGTTTTCCTGTGTGATCTGATCATTACACCTTTACTTGGCCTTTTTGCACCTCCCCATAAGAAACCATGGGCATCAGCTCTCTTTGTGGTAGCCTTTAGCATCTTCTGGTGATTCATAGTAGAGAATACAGGAGTGAATCCCTGGATCTGACAAAGCTGTGAGCAAAACTCCAGCTGGTTTCAGATGTACTAAGGTCGAGCTGCTGGCAGTCCTGTGGGCACGTGCACAACAGACACATTAAGACTACTTGGCACCTTAACATTAACACTGAGCTACTGTTTCCAGCTATCCCATGCTCCAGATGTTTTTGCCTCAGTCTGGCAGAAAATTTATCAAAATTTTGAGTAGCAGTGATAATAGCTGCAGTTTTTAACTCACAAAGGGATGAATTCCACCTGTGTTTACTTCCTGCAGGATGGAGAAGCAGCTCTAGATGCCCATAGGAAATAAGAATATAGTAAACATATTTTCTAGCCCTTTTCTTAAGCAATAAAATTACTCATTCCTGCCTAGTGCAAAGGCTTAGACCCACAAGGTAATTTATGCAAGCAATGCAAATTATGGAAGTG
Organism: Toxostoma redivivum; assembly: GCA_013397375.1. Lineage (NCBI taxonomy): Eukaryota > Metazoa > Chordata > Aves > Passeriformes > Mimidae > Toxostoma > Toxostoma redivivum. Next base: position 482,858 of record VXBI01000545.1, read on the forward strand.
GTAAACGCGTGCTTGGATTTGGACCACAAATCAAACTCTCCCAAACCTCACTGAGATCCCAAATGATTTCCCTGCTTCCAGGACAGACCCTGCATTCCTTGGCATTCAGCCTCCCTGCAGCTGCAGCACCATCACAGCTGTGAAGGCAACACACAGTGGCCAGATGTGCTGGCAGGGCTGGGCTTCCCATAGAATCCCTGTGAGCACTGCTCAGAGAGCTCTGGGACAAATGGGCTGAGCATCCCTGGCAGCCACGGCCACCTGGGGCCTCTCACTGCATGGCATCACTGAGAAGACTGAAAAAAAACCCTGGGGTTTTTCATTTCAGCTTCATGGAGATGGTCAGATTTTAAAACTTGATACGAAATTCCATTTCTTCTTCCCCTAGGTGAGTTATTTTGTGGGTAGGAAATTGCCACAGGCTCTAGGGAGCTCTCACTCTGGAGCAGCCCTCAAGCATGGCAAAGCACAGAGGAACCAGAGCACAGTGAAAACCAGAACCGGCAAAAAGCAGGGCAGGGTGTAAGGGAGGCTTCACAGGGCATGCAGCTGACATGAATCCCTCTGAATCTTGGGTCAGGAATGGGTTGTAAGAGACTTGAGGCACCTGCACAGAGAGGGCTGGTATCCCTCAGAATTTAAGGAGCCTTGCACCCTGTTGGAAAATCAGATGTAGGAGCACAGGACAGTCAAGATACCTCAAAGGATGCCACAAATCCAGGTTTGGGTTGCTGGATCAAGCTCTGAGAGCAGACAGTGAGTCCTGGACCATTGTACAGGAAAACATCCTTCTCTCTGGCCTTCTGCAAAAGGTTGTGCCAAACCCGAATATGGCTGACATGGTAATGTGAGTGCTGATACTGGAGACTTCATCACTGCATCTCCCTTTCTACTTCTTTAGCTTGCCAAGAGCATGACTAAAAGCTTTCCTCTATTATAATAGCAAAATCAGATGATCCTGACATTTACTGATGAGGAAGCATATGAGGCTACACACCATCAGCACCAGAATAAACAAAATATAATTTTGCAGCCTTAATGACAGAGTCACTCATTTTGGCATATCTTCCCAAATTTGGTCTATAACCTAAAGAGAGGCAATGTTTAAAAATTCAAAACAAGAAGTGCAGGCCACCCTGGCACAATTCTGCTGATCTTTCAGCAACATAATCAAGAGAAGAATGCAGTCTATGAGGTATTCATATTTTTAGAATTAAATAGTTCTTGCTTTAAAATAAATATGATGCCATTTGATACAATTTATCCAGAGAGTAGAAATATAATAGTACTCTAAATCAAAACACAGGATCTAAAAATAAAATTTTAAAAAACACATTTAAAACATACTGTACATAGTAAAAATAACAGTTAAATGTCAGTTTATCTTTCTGCATAGGAATAGCTTTAACCTGCAAAACACTAGAAAAATATTTTGTCTTTAGTAAAGGGAACTATATTGACTCTATTTTGTGGAAGGATAAAAAAAAAGATTTTTAATTAACAGCTGGAAATTGCTTATTAACCTCAAAAAAAATTAATTTCTTTATCTGTCCCTAGCCCACATCACTGAGATGGCAATAGTAATTAAAAAGCAGATAAACTGTTAAAAAAGTCCATAACTTAATGCACACAGGCAACCTGAGTTTTTAAGTGTGCAGAGATAGAGATATTAAACACCATCACACTGATAAGATTCAGCTTTAAAAATGAGACCTCATATGCCAACTTTCAACAGAGAGTGATTTCTAAAGTCAAGCCATAAACCCTAAAACTGGGATTTCATGGCGACAATATAATTTATAATACTTCTGCAGTTTTCAATTATTCAGATGCTCATGGCCCAACAAATTGAATAATGAATGGAGTAATGAATTGAACCCTGACAAGATGATAACAGAAAATATTATGAGTAGTCAATACACAGTGGAAACCACTTACAGAAAGATCCCTCAAAGAAACAACTTGTTTGAAGGACACATTTTCTCTTGAAATCCAAAACACTTGCGGGAAAATGTGAGCAGGAGTTGCCATTAACAAATAACCACTGAAGGCATAAACCTGCAGAACTCTAGTATATTTCTAGTGACCGAACTGTGAATCATAATCATAAATAGACCAGTTATATTTTCTGTGGATGTAGGTTATGCATTTCATTATTGCTTTTTTTTTTCCCTCCCTCTAATGCCACAGAGAGAGAAAAAGAATGGCCATATAAATTCTTAAACACTTTAGCTGCAGGCTTAGCCTTGGAGGTGTGATGATATTCCACAGATGCTAAAGCACACAGGTCTTAACAGCATTTAATACATTTGCATCCACACTGCAAGCCAGAAACATAAATAATAAAAATGATAAATATACTGTTCAGAAATGGCGAAGGTAATGCACATTTGTATCTCCCAGCTAGTATTTAAAGGAGAAGTGCAGGCAGCCAGCAAATGCCATGTTAAAAAAAAAACTACACAGCTTTTAAAAAAATAAAATAAAATCAACACAACAAAAAACCCTAACCTAAAACCAGATTCAAACAAAGCACTATTTTGCATTAGCAAAGAGGTAGCTTATCCCACATATTGAAATTTTATGAGATATTGACGGTTTCAAATGAAGGCAAACAATACTGCCTTCCAAAAAGTGCCCTCAAACTTCATGCCAAAAATCAAAATAAGCCTTTTATGGAAAACTGGAAAATACTGGACTAACTATAAGAGACAAAAATACTGACTCCATCTAGAGTAGGTCCAAACACAAGGCCAGTTATTTGTGGCATGTTTTGCTTGAATCCACACTTGGTCTTCAGTGCTGGGTCAACACTTTTACTGGGTTCACCCCTAAGACCCAAATAGCTGTAAACAGTGTAAAAGCTGGAAATAAACTTAACAGCTGTAGACCCTTTGTGACTGTACTTGTGTACTACCTAAGTTGATTCAGCAAAGAAAACTAGAAGGTTTCAGAACCGTCTGAGCTTAGTTGATGTGGTTTAAAAATAAATAAATTAATAAATTCAGAAGTCTGGATATTTTATATTCAATATTCAAATATTATAGTGGGGAAAGAAGTGGCCTTATCTTTGCCAAGTAGTGAAAGTGCCTATTTCCAGCATTCTAGCCTTCTGAAGAAAAACCCCATAACCCAGGAGCCAGAATCCAGGTGGCACAGCACACCTTTCAGTAACACCTCCAGGTGCTCTGCTCCTGTATGGACACCTCTAATGTGCAGTGACAGCTCATCCAGAAGCTGCATCAGTTGGAAAACACAGATCTATGTTTCAACTTCCACTATGGGCAGAGCTCCCAGCACATGCACTTGCCAGCTCACAGCCCTTTCAGAAGTTCAGTAGTGAGTTATGGCTGGGTTACAGTGTACACTCAGCCCAGACCTCACATGCAAACCCATCCCTGCTTAATGACTTAAAAGGAGGATTTAGTCAGCTCTCAGCACCTAGAAGATCCTATTCTTAGGTCATGGAGAAATTCAGATCTCTGCTGTAATACTGTAAATCCATAATGAGCTACTCGGATGGAAGAAATAAGCACATATAAATATGTAAAGTGTATGTATTTGATTTTTCTTTATTGTTTTCCTCTCGTAATAGAGGGAAAATCAGTTCTATCTGGAAGTTTGGACTGGAAAGGCAAGCCTGTATTAAGAATGAATAGATTTTAAAAACGAGATGCTGTGACAAAATCACTGTAATTACACTTTAAAAATCACTTACATTTTTATTTCAGCATTTTCAGCACCCTGCTGATACAAAGTGACCTCCAATCATATTATAAACATTAAATTGCACCCTTTGCCTTTCCATTTTTCTTCAAAAATTTGTTTTTAACAGGTCTGTCACTGTTCTTTTTCCATGAGCATTTTTTTTCCTAGTATTTAACACATCAGCTGTGGCAGCTTGCATTGCTTATCAAATCCAATATCCCATTATTGAAATCATTATCTAGCCATAAAAACACATTGATTTGTGTTTACTATTAATATTTTACAGCTTAAAGCCCATTTTCCTCACCAGAAGCATGATTTGGTGGTCAATTCTGTCATCTTAGCTCACCCTGAGCTGCTGCAAGGAAGCCTGTGGAATGGAAAGACAGGGGTATGATTCTTAACCAAAGACAGAAACTTTTAAAGAACTTTATTTGAATTATTGCTGTCATTCATAAGCTCAACTGCTACTGAAGGCAGTGGGAACTGCTCTAGAGAAAGCCTAGTAACTTGTTTTATACAGGCTCAAATTGTGCTCACTTTCTTTCATTTCCCTTTCTTCACAAAGCAGCTGTGAACTGGAGGGCTACAGGGAGAGACATGCAGAGCTCTTGCAAAGGATATGGGAAAGCTCTTTGCAAAAAGTCTGGAAATTGTCTCACTTGAAAATGAGCCTCCTGAACAGAGATTCAGCTGTTCTCAAAGGGATGCTTCAGTAAAGACATCTAAATTTCAGCCTGGTACCACCAGCATAATTTTGGTATGGTGGAGCCCTGCCCCCACAAGGTGAGGACTTTAAGGAAAGATTTAAAATCAGGGACATAACATTTGGAAAATGTCAGCCAGCTACTAACAGAGAAAAATCACCTAAAATATGTATTTCTGAAGCAATTGCACTACAAGAACTTTTTTACAGTGGCATTTTCTTCATCTGGGGCCTGTGATATTCTTTAGAATCTCTGGCTTCTTTTAAAATAGATTGCTTTGCTCCCATAAGAAAAGCACCTCTATATCTTCATTACTGGTTTGTATTCCTCTCCCTTTGTCTGGTGTCTTTAAGAAATTAATTTCCTTCATGGAAAAAACATCAGTCCTATGTGGAAGGTGAAGAGCCCTGGGCTAGGTTCTTGTCTTTATTTACTCTGAGACACTGGAGTACCTCCCCTACAGAGACAGGCTGAGAATGTGGGGGCTGTTCAGTCTGGAGAAGAGAAGGTTGTGTGGAAACCTCACAGCAGCCTTCCAGTGTCTGAAGGGGCTACAGGGAAGCTGGAGAGGGACTCTTCAACTTTAGAGATAGGACAAGAGGGAATGGCTTCAAACTGAGAGACAGGAAACTTAGTTTAGATATACAGAAGAAATTCTTTGCTTTGAGGGTGGTAAGATACGGAAAGAAGTTGCTCAGGGAGGTTGTGGATGCCCTATCCCTGGGAGCGTTCAAGGCCAGGATGGATGGGGCTCTGGGCAACCTGGTCTAGTGGAAGGTGTCTCTGCTCATGGCAGGGGGTTGGAACTGGATGTTGTTTAAGGTCCCTCCCAACACAGCTCATTCTATGATTCTATTTGTACAGCCTGTGATGCTTCCATTAAACAGCTTCGGTTAGAAATTACTCAAAATTTCAATATAAAGGTAATTTGTCTCTATGCCTTAGCCCACACATCAGCAGTAATATGAAGGGCACTATATCAGGGGTAATATTTAAGTTCTGTTAAGAAAAGGGATCCAATATTCCACAAATATGTTGGGCTTTCCAGACAAAAGACTTCTTGTAATTGTAAAATTGCTATTTTATTATAGTTCAAGCACAATAAATCTGTACAACAAATCTTCATCAGAAAACCTCAGCTCCTCTAGGGCCTAGCACAATTTGCTGGTGATGTTTCAGAACACACATCCTGGAGCAACATCAGAGTGGTTCAGTAGTTCTCACTTCTCTACACACCACAGAGAAACATTAATGCCAGTAGCTTATGCAGATGCTAATATATGGGTTATCAGCATAAATCCACTGCTCAGCATGAGAAAAACCTCTAATTCACCTACCAGGTTTCTAAAAGCTCAAAACTGAAACTATTCCTGATATTGCCATGCTATCCAGCAGCTCTGGCTTCTCCAAGACCTAAAACATTAGATGAGCTCAACAAATCAGACAAGGGCAGCACTGCTGCCAAATCCTAGCTATGTGAATTCCATTTTCCCACTTAAAAGCATTGCCTGAGTGCCTAATCCAGCTAGTTTAGGCATACACTGCACCTCTCTTCTCAGCTGGCCCCAGGATGCTGCACCATGGAGCTGGGCAAGGCTGTGCTGACAAAAGAAACACCTCCTTTTCTTGTTGGATGGGAAAGCACTGCAAAGCACATAGGCGTGATCATGAAATGAAAAGGCTTGTTAAAATCAGATGTTATTTAGCACTCCTTTCAACATGTTGATTTTCAAATTTCTGTGAGGAGAGGTAACAGCTGTACTGACAAAGAAGGGGTCTGCTGCAAGCACTGAAGAAGGAAGGATACTTGTCCTTGCTCAGAGCCAAACACTGAGGCAACACCCATGGATGACTCCAGAGATGTGCAGGGGGACCCTAAGGAGCTCACTTTGCTTGAGCTCACCCTCGCTTTGATCACTGTTTAATCGCCCCTATTAAACATTTTCCTTTTGCTTCAAGAGCTCCTGAAGATAATCCAAAGGGTATAGGTCATGTTGTTACTCAGTGAACACACACATAGGTACACAAGAGAAACAACAAAATCAGTAACAGCAGTGAACTTCTGGTGCAAAACAAATGGAAACACAGGGTGACAGTCTGACATGAGGTAAAGATTCATCCTTTCTTCTACAGAAACACTCTCAATAAAGAAAGTATATTCTTTATCCTATGCCTCTCTCTTCCCATAGTCATCCACACTTACTGTGAATTACAGTTCCTGTAGACTTCAAAACAATGGTGCTTGTATGGCAAGCCAAATTCATTTATGCAAAAATACTGGGATTTTATGGGCTGTTTTGGTTTGGTTTTGGTTTTAGGGGATAGATTCAAAAGGACACTTTCTGTAAATACTGAAAGTGACTCTAAGATTGTTTTTAGCTGCCTACGGATCTAATATGATTCAGCACACCAAGGGTCCACTTCTTGGCCAGACCAGACCTTGGGGTCCTTGCCCTCCAAGAGTGAGAAGATATGCCACTGTCCCAAAAGCAGTCTACTCCCCTGGAAGTTTCCTACACTTTATTCAAGCTTAAATGTCAAATAAACCTGGTACTAGTATTTTGCACAACTATTAATATTATCAGCATCTAACAAACTGATGGATGTAATTTATCACAATTTTTTAACATTTCTGTAGGAACTTCTGCTTTATAGTATTGACATGTCACTGGTAAAACTCACTGCTTACATGGTAGAATTAAAAAATGATAACTCTAGAAACAAAAAGGCAAGCATTACTTAAAACTGCAAAAATTATTATAAATATTGTGTTAGTGCCTTACTAATTGTTAAAGAAAATGAAATGCTAAACCATGTTTTATTAAACCATAACTTCGATGATACCGTCTTCTCCATAAGATTGTTTCATGTTTCTATTTATTAACTCTGAAAAAACACTGCTGGAGTTAACTATAAAATAGGAACCAGTTTGAGTTTTTAAAATCATGCTTCACAGTTAAATTTGCTAATCCAGTTAAAGCTGTATCACTTCAAAGTCTAATGTGTAAAACATTTTTATCTCACATGCTAAGAAAGACCAGATTGAAGAACACTTTTGACTTACAGAGCACACTGACTTGATCTACTAAACACACAGCCCCACTCAGTGATAGCCTGGTTTGGAACAGATTCCTTTATTTTGGAAATCTATAGCATCACTCAAAAAATACTTTAAAAATGTGTACACATCAAGTCAAATGTGTATATACAGTCCTGCTGGACTCAGTGGGAATCAATGTATTTAAACCACTGAATCTATGGAGCATTTTGCTGGATGAGAGCTGTACAAAAATATCAACACTTGGATTAAAGAAGAAGCATCCGTAAAATTCCTATCTAAATCAAAATTTTAGCATGGTTCTAAGTGCTTTAAGCACTTAGATAGCATAATGTACTTGGACAATCACATATGGGGAACACATACCTGGCACTTAGCAGTAAACGTGGTTGGAATTCCCTAACTGGGAGGGGGACATGGAAATCTGATGGACAACAATGATATTTTTGGAGAGAGGAATCAAAAGGAAATGTGAATGCCTCCAGCTTCACTGAACACCATGTGCAGAATCTGAACACCATCCACAGAATCCTCTTCTCTCTCTGCAAGACTATCAAGACAAGGAAAATATCCTTACTGGAGTCTTAAAAGTCACTCACCTATAGCTGAAAGCTCTCTGTGTGGCAGAGCAAATATTTTACCTTTTGCTCTTTCCCTGTCATTTCACACACCTGTGCCCCCCAAGGCTTACTCTTTTCATGGAGACAAAGCCCAGAGAAAGCTGAAGGACTCCAACCTGAAGAGAGAAGACCATCATGATTTCTGTGGGACTTGGTTCCTCCCTTGCTGCTCTGCAGGAGAAGTCAACACAACATACAGAAGCATTTGCACATTTAAGAGGTATTTTTTTAATAGTGAAATAAACAAGGAAGGTGGGGGAAGCAGAGGGAAAGCTTCCTCTCTGATCATTAGTGTAAACCTAATTCTTAGCACACTATGGGAAATTAGTAGTTTTTAGGAAAGGGCTTTTAATTGCTTAATCTAAGTAATGTGGACAATGGCATACGTGTTTTATTTTAGGGTCTATCTAGCCCACTCAGAAAATGTAATGGACCTAATTTTCATTTAGTATAGGTCTGTGCAGTTCCTAAAACATCTAAATGGCTATTAATTTAATCAGGTAATTTAACTATAGCTCTAGAAAAGGCCACCAGCTAGTTGTCACGCAATGATTATGAGGATGACATTTCTATCCCATGATGCCAGAGGCAGACTTTGATACATCATTTTCTTTTTGAAGGTTAAACTCAGATAACCTGCCTTTGGCATTTAATTAGCTACATATTAAACACTCTTTTAATAATAAAATGATTAAAAATTTTATTGCTTCTCAAATGAGGCCCTTTTAGATAGATTTAATGACTTGGTTAGAGCACTGTAGTTTGTGAACCAAACCTTAGTTAGACCAGTATATAGTATAATGATATGCTTTACAGCTTGCAAAATCTGTATTTTATTCAAATGACAGCCATAATCATTTTGGGTAAAACTTATAATGCATTCTTCTGTATTTTTAAGTCTAACTGTTAAATGTCATTGAAAAGTAACTGAGAACCAACTGATTTCAGGATTTAAAGAAAAAATCAAATTCAGGTAGTTACATCAAGCTGCAACTGGATTAATGTGCTGTATTTTATACAGAAATTGTTTATCCCTTTAAAAATCTTTTTTCCACAGTTCAGTATCTGTAAAAAAACCCCTCATGTTCACCTAGCAATGATAAAAAGGCATGAAGTGGCTGACAATCTCCACTCTTTATTTGGTATAAAAATGTTAGCAATTAAATGAAAACTGACACAAAAAAAGGATAATATTTTCCCCATTCCTGCATGGTAATAACAGTGTCATGACTGCAAAATAGCTGTAAAGATCATAATTCCATGGGCTGTGCCCACAGAGCAAATAGTACTATAAGGCAAAAGCAAGTACATGGCATTTAAGAATATATATATATGTTTTATGTCTGCGTGCATATAGATTTCTCTCTATACTTAAACCAAAGAAGCACCTTATCTACAGATTAAGGTAATTATTAAAGCTCAAATTTTTGTGGCCAGAAGTTTGGCCTGCCAAAATCTCATCACCTTCACAGCCAGAACTAGGTCATCTTCTCACAGGCAGTTAGTTACTGGCAGAGACGCATAATGTAGGAATCAACCTACCATCCAGTCCCCTTAAAAGTGGTCCCTCAGGGAAGCACTACATTGTCAGGACAGCTGGATAAAGAGGGAAGATCATCTCCAAGTCTGTCAACCTAGCACTTTTCATGGGCATAAAAATGAAGGAGAAAAAACAAGAACAAACCAAATGAAGAACTGAAAAGTGATATCTTTTAAGCTGTACTGCCTTGTTTCCAAGTCTTTGAAAGATTTCTCATGGTTAGGACTCTGCTGGAAACTACAGTCTGTCCTCAACATCTACTCAACCCAATCGTGACAAAGCTGGAGCCTTTTTAAACCTGCCCTTCAGAAGCAGGAAGGACAGATTATTTTCTTTGCCAAGATCTATTAGAGAAAGGAAAAGTGGGAGGCCATCAGGATTGTGGTTATGCCCTTTTAATTTCCAAACTGCCTTCGTCCCTATCCAGATGTAAATTAGGACAACCTGGAAGTTGCTCTGCTTACAGACTCAGCTGAGATGCCACTGGGAGTAGAGATCTACTTCTCCCTGCTCTTCCCATGTCTCCTGTGCCAGGGCAGGCAGGCACCAGTGTCCTTCTCACCACTGACACCCATATAGTTTAACACCTTGGTCTGACACAAGAGACCACAAATAGATAGATCAGGGCAGGTGTTTGTGCCAGGGCCACGAGCACATCCCCAGTGCCCTGGGCAGCCTCTCAGGCAGTGCATCCCTGCCTTTCTGCCTTGGTGCTATATTGGCTTGCCATTGTGGGGGTGAATGCTGGGCTTTGCACCATTTATTAGTGGTTTGTCATCAGTTTTATCTGTTTTTCTTCTGAGCCAGGATTGTTAGAAGGGCAATTGAGACTGTTTCTTGTGTTTGGACTTGGATGTTTACTATATCTTATCAGAATTACAGAACATACGATAGCACCTCTAGCTCCTTGCTAGAAGTAGGGAAAATGGCCACAGCTGAGCTTGCTTCAAGGCCTTTTAAAGCTAAACAAACCAATAAAAGTTTAACACCTACATTATTTATCCTTTTGACCCAATAATAGATTCCCATGACCCTTAGAGTGACATTAGACTGACCAATCCAAAGACAACTACTTGAGTTCCATGAAGAAAAAGGAAGAAAAGATTAATAAAGACACCACCCAAAATTCTCCATCTTGTCCCATAACCACCACTATACTATAAAACCCTAAAATTTAAAACCCATCACCCAGTGAAAATACACACATCTAACCCACTACACATTTGTGATTTCTAACTCATTATTCATATTTACCAGCCTTCTCCAAGGTTTCAGGTCCAGAGCAGTGTTTTCCAGGGGGCCTGTGCCTGGAAGCACAGAAAGCTCAAAATCTCCAGATTCCTGAGATCCAACATGCCATGTCCCTGGAATTTGTAACCACCAGCCTACCTGGGCTGTTGGTTGACCCTGGCTGCTGTTGTTGGACTCGATCTGCTCCTCTTGTTCAGACACTGTGGGGCTGAGGAATTTCTGCCTGAGATTTTCTCTCTCTGTTACATTGCCTCTGGTGCCATCAGCCCTTGGGAAGCAGCTGGCTCCTGCTGCTTCCAGGCAGGTTGCTGGTCAGTACAAAAGGCTGGGCTTTGGTTTTGTGGCTTTTTGGGGGTTTTTTGTTGGTTTTTGTGGGGGGGTTTTTTTTTTTTTTTTTTGGTTTGTTTTCCTTACCAGTCTGACTTTTCCTGGCCAGTCTGACTCCTGGTAACTGTCAAGAGTTCCTGTTGATGGTTTCATGCTAATGGAGGGACATTCACAGCATGCACCCTTACAGCTTTTGTAGGCCAGACCTCATTCCAATGTTTAAGATGCCTGCATGCCTAAGCATATGAAATCTGTAAAAGTGTAAGAGGTGCTCTGCACCTCACTTGATGCTTGCAGCACCTAACCCATGAGATAAAACTTTAGAAGTGTTGTCCTGATAACCAAAAGTAATCCATATAGTGCATTTACATTTCATAACCTGGACCAAAATGTTGCCACAGAGGGACACCACAGAAATGTTTCTAGTAGAAATTGTAGTAGATCAAAGAAAAAAAGACCAATTATCTGTTCTTTGGCATCCTTACAAAGGCAAATGGAGAACATGTAGAATACCACCATTTCACTTCACCCACGTGTTAGTAAAATGCTAATCCTTTTGTGTTTAGTCACTGGGAAGCAGAGCCATATACTAAGAAGTAAAGGTTTTGGATGCTATTTCTTCTCATACATGGCAGACATGTTGCATCAAGAGACAGTTTATCACTTGGAGACAACACACTGTTGCCTTTGCACTATCCTTTTGTGAAGGGTGGGATAAAAAAATCTCTCAAAGTTTGTCTTCAAGCAGGTACAGATTCCCACTCCAGAAGAATGATGGTGGGGAAGAAGACAGGCCAAGGATTTGACAAAAAAAATAAAGTAGTCTTTCTAGACTTTTTTTCAGTGCAATCAATTTTAAGCATGCCTACCAACACTGCTACTCTTTCCAAGAAGACTTTAGTTTTCTTCAATTTTTGTTGTGGAAGTTGAACCTTCCTTTTCAAACCCCTCTAACTCTGCAAGCTATGGTTACTTGAAAGCAGAGCAATAAAACAAGCAGCAAATCTGCCTTAAAATGCAAATTCCCTCTTCCAGTCATGCATGTGCCTGCTCTGGGGTCATGCCCACCTTCTGCAAAAATTCCTAGGCATATCAGCTTCCCTATTTTCATTTTTCTTTGTGAATAATAGCTATCCCTTTTCTTATGTTACACTTCTGTGCCCAGATATTCAGTTTCTGCTTTTTCACAGGGGAAAAAGATATGATCTTAACACCATGGGATGATAGTCCAGTGTATTATTTTGCTATGCATCTATGCTGCAGGTAAAGTAGTGAGTGAAGAAGGTTCAGGCAACACTCTCTCTTTTTACTTCTCTTTTGAAACTATGCAGAATTTTCACTGTTTAAGTTCTATAAAAGGACTTTCTAATGTGGTAGATTACATGGCCAAGGACAAAATCTATGCTGAAATACAAATTTTTCTATGCCTCTTGCAGTGCCCACCAGGCAATGTGAATACAAGTCAGAAGCTGTCCCCCAGCAATGCCACCAAGCAGGTATTTGGGTAAAAGCATGAGTGCAGGGAACTGCCTTCCTGCAGTGGTAGTCATGTTTCACCCAATTTATTCAAATACATCAGTTACAGATAAGCCAAAGGATTGTATTAAGGGTGTCATGTTAATGGTTAAGCCAAGGTAGCCACTTGTTGCTACGAAATAAAACTTTTTGCTTTCTCCTGGGCATGTGACCCCACTCTCTCCTATACTCTACAGAGTCAGTTCATAACACCAATAAACTTCTAACGTGGCAAGGAGGAAGTTTTCTGATTGCACAGTCAGCAGAGCTGGTTCACTCAGGGATCTGACAAACCCCAGAGCTGGCCTAAGGGAACAAAGCTGTGACTGGGACCAGGATGGTCTCCTTCAACAGCAGTGAGCCTATTGCTGTCATCAAATTATGTCCTAAATAGGAAATGAAACATAAAAACACCTCTCCAGCACTCTTTCACTAGAAAGACAAAACACAGCTGTAATTTGTTGACAAAAAGCAGTGATCCAACTTTGCAAAAATCATAGGGTAATGGCATGACAAGACTATAAGCTTTCCAGCATCATCACAAGATATTTAATAGCACAAAGAGATTTGGACCTGCACCTTACAATTTAACTCCAAGCTACCTGCAAAATAGTAGCAAATACAAAGTGGATCTGAAAACAAAGTATGCTGCACTCAGAAACTGCAAGAATTTCAAATATTCTAAAACACATTTCTAATTATTATTTAAAACCACCCACAAAAACAAAGTCCAAAGCTCTGCATGTGAAGTTATAAGCTCATCCCATGATTAAGAATTGGCAAACTAACTCTTTGTAGGAGAAAGGACATTAATATCACTGTGCCAGCAGTGATCAGAAGTACAACACTTAAAGAAAGGATGATGAGACGCTTCCATACAAAACCTTGATGCAAAATATCATGGGGTAAATGAATCTTTCCTTTGACTTCAATGGCCTTTTTGTGAGGAGTGAAGTGTCTGAATTTAGGAGGTAGGTTTTTTTGCTAAGATAATTAGAAACAGAAAATAAAGTTATTAGGATTCCAACTTTACTTCCAAAAAACATATGAATTTTTTTTAAAAAAGTAAAATTTGAAATCCCAGGATTGGTACCCCATCATTTGCAGGAAAGTATCTTGTTTCCTATCTCATTTTCTATGGATACAAATATACCCTTCCTACTCTTGCAACACTTACAGATTTCTGTTTGCCTACATTTTTTCTTTAGGAAGTAGAAGGTGGTGAAAGCCACTGTGAACTTGATATACTTACTTATGAAGGAGAAGTCCAGTGAAATTATACATATAGTTTTATTCTTCCTTTGGAACCTAAATAAGTAGAAAACACACAACTATAAAGAAAATTAGACAATTAAGAAGACTTTTATATTCAGAAAGATACATTATTTAACCAACAAAAGTTTGACATAATTGTTTTAAAAATATTTACTGTTTAAAAAGTTAAACTCACACTATTCGTTTAGCATCACTTTTTGTGATTTGAAATACCAGAAGTCAAGAAAAGATAGTACAAATAGGCAGCACTTTTACATTTCAATATTCTTTAGCTCTGAAACTAACAATGAAGTTTAGTGGTTTTCAATCTCTGGGCTTTTTTAGGTACATTTTGGCAAGCTGTTACACAATTTGTATTGCTCTGCTTTTAGAGAATAGTTTTATGGCCAGAGCTAGAAAACAGCTGACTGATAGTTCTGAGCTCAGAAGACAAATACTCAGAAGTAAATATTAAAAGAAAAAAGTGTTTTGGAGTTCCACATATTTATAGGATGTAATGCTTCTGGCAGAATTAAAGCAAACCCAAGAAAGCACAAGGTTGTTAAGTTTTTGTCATGTTTTAACCCCAGCCAGCACTCAAATCCCACACAGCTGCTTGCTTGCTCCCCCATCAGTGGGATCAGGGAGAAAATCAGAAGGGTAAAAGCTGGAAAATCTGTGGCTTGAGATAAAGACAGTTTAAGAGGGAAAGCACACAAGCAAAGAAAAAACAAGGAATGAATTCACTGCTTCCCACGGGCAGGCAGGCAGGTGTTCAGCCATGTCCAGGAAAGTAGTGCACACCCCATCACATTCCAAAGGCACCCAAAAAACAGAGCATCCCATTTATATGAAGTTCTGGTTCCGCCCCTGATGGCCATAAGAGCTTCTGTGAGTTAAAGGATCACCATGAAAATAGGAATCAGGATGTGCTTCCTTGGTATGACTCTATTTAACCCCAAAATTGCTTTTTCTCTTCAAACTGGATGGATAGATTCTACCTAATACTACTTTATTTCCAAATGACAACTAGTTCACCTATAAGGATTAATATTTAAATTCATATTACTTTTTCTACTATTCTGTGTATGAACACAGAAATATGTGCACAATTTGTTCCTGAACCCAAAGCTTAATTACCAGAGACAACGGAGCAATATACTCTTCCACCATATGCTTTGGCCTGTGTCAGAAAACACCTGGTCCTTTTGTTTAATCCTTGGCTTGGTGTTCAAAATAGTAAAGAAATGATCACTTGTAAGTGTTTTAAATTATTAGGCATACTTGGATCAGCCATTTGTCTCATACAGAGTGATGAAAGACCAAAGTTGACTGCCTTTGTGGCAATAATGACTCAGGAGCATCCAGGAAGTGATTCACTTTCTGCTGATAACCCCATCGACCAGTCTTAATATCCCTTTACCTCCACTAGTAACTCCAAAGAGGAAAGCTTTCCAGACAGGTCACACATTCCCAGTAGGAGTCTACTGAACTCAGCTGCTGTGCTCAGCCACACACACAAGATGCAACACTGCACTTTCATCACTGAAAATTCTTTACCTGTAGAAGTCCCTGTTGCAGAAGAAAAGTTCAATGTGCCCAGTGGAAGGGAGCATTTGCTCCACTGAGGAATAAATTACTGGTGCAGAAGGCCAAAAAAGAAATTGCTGCATTTTTATATGGATATATATGTAAACTTCCCCCAGACATCTACAGCTCTTCCTGTGCAGGGTAACATCAAGGATTCTTGCTTTTACAAAACCAAGTAAAATCCAGCTCTGCCTGACAACTACCTGCAAAGCACAGGAGCTTTCCTTTCCTCATGTGAAGTACATGAAACGTTACTCCCTGCCCACACAACCCCAAAGCCCAAAGCTGTTGCTTCTCTGCACACTTGCTGCTTTGCTGTCTCCCCTCAAGGGCAGAATCTTGGGGGTCTCATGTAATTTGTATGAAAATGTAATGCTTTCCAGCTCTTTCATTTATGTTATGCAAAGTCAGTATTCTCCTCTCCAGAATTTAAAGCATACCCAGTGAAACTTGACAGGTAAGGGAGGGTAGGTGGAGGAAGGTCTTAGAGGTCTGAGAAAGTGAATATAATTTACAACGCCTAAACCCATAAAACCTCATTAAATATGTACAGGCAGCATACCTACCAGGAGAGGAAACTGGGTAGGGCTGGCCCCAAGCACAGAGGACACGCTCTACAGAGACTCCCTGGTGACCTTCAGTGGGGAGAGGACTGTGTGAAAGCCAGGGAGCTTTCCTGCACTATGGCTCAAGTCTTGTGGGATGTTCTCCAGCAAGGCAAGCTGCTAGGAAATCTCTCCATTCATCCTCCCCATGCATCAGCAGTGCATGAATGTGGGGTCTGTGTGTATATTTGTCCACTGTGCCACTCCTTTGCTGGCAGGGATTGCTGGGGTGAATGAGAAATCATTTCCCTGTTGCAGTACATTTAAAAACCATTTCTGCGAATTGTCCATGATTTTTTTGCAGTTTCTGCTATAGATCTGATTATCTAGTGTTTTGAGCATATAGGTAGGGTGTAGGAAATGTAGCTGTCCTGTGAACTGTGATCCACCACAGCCCAGGACAGCCCACCATTGAGCAGAACTTACCCTTGTCTCTCATTAAATTTTTTCCCAGGTCCTCTCAAACCAATTATAAGAAGAGCATTATTAAAATGAGTAGTCTAGGAAATGCTCAATATTAACAACTAAATTTTTCAGACTGATGCTGGTTTGGGACTTTCCCAAGCATGTCACACTGAGTCTGCAGATAGGACCCATTTCTATGGTCTCAGTAGGAGCAGAGTGTCCTTAAAGATCCCACACAGACAGGTACGGAGCCAGATTCTATACTTCATGTATTAAATCATATGTCCATTGGTCAAAAAACAAGAACCATTTCCAAAGATTTTAAAATGCCCAGTGTTCTCTAAAAGGAGGACTAAACATATAATTTACTATGACATCAACTGAAATCCATCCTTCTCCTTCTAGCTCCTTACCTTATTTTTCCCCTCTCTCTTCCTTTTGTTCCAGTGAAAAAAAAAAGAAATATTCCATCTTAAGCATGGCACTCAGCCTCTCAGCTTTATTATGAATATGAAAAATAAATGTTCAAAAGAAATGCACCTGGCTCTATGCAGATCTCTAAAACACAAGATGCAGTGAAAGAGCTGCACACAAATCTTACTCCAAGTATAAAAAAAACTCTGGGGTTTTTCCTGTTCATGCTTCACATCTAATCAATTTACAGCCTGACAGTATTCCTAGAAAACCTTCTTTCTCACTGTATAAAGGCCTGGTATTCAAGCATTTTTGAGTGATAATTCAATAGGATTAAATTACACTCATATGACAGCTCAACCTCACTAATGAGGTACATTTCAGTAAACTGTTGACAGAACTGTCTGGAAGGCTTCTTTAATTTACCAACATGTAACAACATGGGAAAAGCATTAGTCAACTAGATGAAGATGAATAAGCACTGGGGTCTGGGGGCATTTTGCATTAACACATGACAACCTAAAAGTGTTTTTGTCATTTGCTCTTTCTAGCCCAAGGCAGTCACTGAATAACTGGTACCTGTTAGTGTGATTGACTAACCAAAGCAACAGAAGGGATTATATTTACAAATGTCTGTATGGAAAACAAGCCAGAGAAATGTCTTTCTTTTTTCTTAAAAGATAACAATTCTTCTGTGGGAAGATATCTTACAGCTGCAGCCAGGCTGAAAGAACATTTAAATTTCCTCAGCCTGCCAGCGTGCTACATCCATTATTTATTTTCAGAGGTTCTTTTAAGACTAGAATTTTTTAAAGCTTGTTTAAAATATATAATTCCATAGAGCTGTTGACTAGCAATAGTACATACAACTTTTACTAAGCAGAAAATGTAAAAGAGTAATGGATGCAGAGACAAACTGTATGGCTCAAGTGACACAAAACTCTTAATGAGCATCAGTTTCTGCACATATGCTGCTATTAGCAGGCTTAAATAGAAGGTGGGGGTACTTAAAGAACTGATGACATCATTAAACTAAGGAGACATTTAGGGAGACTAAAAGGCATAAGAAAGCAAAGACAAAACAATGCCAGTAATTTTAAATGTGCAGCTTCCTGTAGGTGTAAATCAGTGCGGGCGATTTTAAAGATTAGATGAAAAGCCTCTTGCCCAATGCATTCAACTAATGTATCTGCTGCATTTGTAAAACTAGGCAGGTTAAATACTTGCAAATAGCATAAGATTTAAACAAAACAGGTTGCACCATGACTCATGGGAAGTGGTCCACTGCAGGAAAAGTCTGCCTTTTTTTTTAATATATTAATCTATTTTATCTATGTAAGGTTGCATATTCAGTGTGTGTGTGTGTGTATGTGTGTGTGTTTGTGTGTGTATTCTATTCTTCCTTGGTATCACCTGGTGCAATGCTCGTGGTTCTGTGAGTTTACATCCTCAACAAGGACTATCTATTCAGAAGAATTAAAACTTTTCTTGATGGGGGGGGGGGGGGGGGACAAAGAAAAAAAAA
>VXBI01000545.1:501382-549765 GCA_013397375.1 Toxostoma redivivum
CGGAGGGGGGGCAGGGAAAAAGACAAGTGAACTAGAACACAAGTTTTCCAGTGTAGTGGAGACAAGATAAGCATCCTAAAATAAGACTGTGGTAGAGGACAGAGGGGCAGCAGGAGATTTTGTAGGCTTACCAAAAGAGAAAAATTCAAAGGCTGAATTCACTTGAACAGGAATCAGACCCCAAAACCACATAGCTGTCTGATTATATTGAATTTGAACAATATGAAGAGAAACAAAAGAGGCGTAAATTAATCTTGCCATGAGTAAAGTTGATAGGGTTAAGTAATAGATAACCACTGAGCCTTTTAAAAGATTCATCTTTTCCCATTTGGATTTGTGCTAGTCTGCAGCTGAAGACTACAATCGCCTTAATTTTTTCCATCTGTACTGGCTGTACTACCTGAAGTCATCACTTCTTTCAACTGTTCCTTATTAAAACTAGACTTTATCTCACCAAGGTAACCCTATTGTCTGTGACCACAAAATGAAAAATTCCAAGTTTTAACACCAGTGAACAGCCCTCCCCAGTCTCCTCAGCATTTCAGACTGGTAAATATGAATGATGAGAAAAAAAAGGGCTAAGTGGATAACACCTGGGGAGTAGCATAACTGCTGTGGTCTCATGCTGAGCGTTCCTGTCCCCTCCCTGTTACTGACACACCAACACCCCTGGCTCTATACAGCAGCAGGTACACAGAACAACTCAGGCACAATATTAAGGACAACCTTAAAAGTGTAGACTAACCCACATTTTGGTCCCTTCACACAAGTTACTTCCTATAAGAATAAAAATACTGAAGGTCTGGTGCTGGCAGGTGCTCCTCTGTCACAATCCTCTGCACTCCTTCCCCTGTGACCCCCTTTCTTTCCAACTATGGTGCTGGTGTTTTGTATGGGCTATGCTCTTTTCCACAGTGGGGAGCCAAGAGCTTTTGACTGCATTTGCAAAACTGTTTTGAAAATGTACAGAGAAATGTCTCAAATGACAAATATCCCAAAGAAGGAAGAGGAGAGAGGAAAGGTGATTCTCATATATATGTATATATGAACTCGTTTAAAATTGTTTCTGAAGAACCTTGCACCTTGCAATCCCAGTGATGGCTGATTGAAAGCAATGCTGCCACAAAAGCAGAGTAGAAAAATAGATGCATGCTGTGCCCATAATGTATCTTTTTTATCAGTCTGAGTCTCTGGGGCTAAAAAGGGCTGGTGCGTGACTTTCTCCCTCAACTCAGATGCAAGTGTATTTATTACGCTGAAACCTTTTTGTCACAAAAAGTTAACTTTTTTCATTGAGTTTTACTATTTATCAGAAAGGATAAATACTTACACTGTTTTCATGACTGCCATGCCAGAGTAGTTCACAGTCCTGGTGCACTCATCACCACAGAATTACTTGAAGGACACTATTACCTACTCTATGTGTATGGCAGAACTCGAGCTCAGAAGCTGGTGCATTCAGACTCAGTGACTTGCCCAACATTACATAAACTTCTCTGCCACAACAAGGCCCTGAACTTGGGCCACCTAAGGTTGTCTATATGGAAAAATCAACTATTCAAAGAGTTTTCTTTTCAGAAAAAACGGCTTCTGAAAACACCTAATTCCCTTCTTAATTGCTTTTTAGGTCTACCAAAGTCTACAGATACCACATGACACCTTGAATAAACCTCAGGATTCTATGATCAGGGATATTAATAAGTCTACTGATGGCTTTAAGTGTTTTTTCTGTTCTTCTATTTTATAATTAATAATTTTTAACTATGGTGTAATCAGTGAGACTGACAAGCCTGGTGTATATTGGTGAGCAAAAGGCTAAGAGCCCTAGTATCCAAAATACCAAGAGAAGTAATTGTCTAGCTTGTTGAAAACATAGGGATTAATTTTTTTTTAAATTGCACAAAACTTTCCTAGCTAGTCACCAATATCCCTAGGAATAATTTCAACTGGTTTCCAGGGGAAACAGGCAGGAATCTTGTAAATTTGTTCCTGCCCATTAATACCTGACCCCTTACAGAAACAGAACTACAATTACAAGGAGAGGTGGTCTTTCAGAGACCAGAGGTCATAGGTTTCCTCCCTTTTCCCTTCTAGTGAAAATACTTGGAATTAGTAGGAAACTTAAGAAACTGGTCTGATCCTCTGTAGTGAAAAGCAACTTCAAGTCCATCTCATGCATTGCCAAAAATATGTAAAAAAGAGGGAAAGCTGAAACACTCACTGCACTCTCATTTACTTTTGGATGACAGAAGGCAGTTTCAGAGCACACATGAACCTAAACCACTTATCTTCCTAGATCAGGCAGTATTTAGGGATATCCATGGATTATGAACTATGCTGTGTTTTCTCTCACACTCCCTCACTTTCTCAGGCACAACAGATGATGCTAGGGATGTGAGTGTAGCTAAATGAGCACAAAGATCTAAATCTATGTAGGCTCTGTAAGTACAGTGAACCACAGAATATTCTGAGCTGGAAGGGATCCACAGGAATCATCAAGTCCAACTCTTAAGTTAATGGCCATACTAGGATCAAACCCACAACCTTAGCATTATTAGCTCTAAGCAACCACATAACAGATATCCAGCAGAGAATTCACCAGTGGGTCAAATTGACACTCCTCTGGCACACAAACAGAATGACTAAGTTTGTGCTCAATACAGGGGAAGAAACCGGTAAGTGCAGAACTTGAAATAGGACACTGGGGTGACAGAAAATCTGTTTTTGAATGTTTCTTACCCAACAGCACCAACATGCACACCACCTAAGCTTGCTAGCACTGCTCAGCCTCTCCAGCACCCTCAGCAAACTCCACAGGCACACAGAGCAGAGCTCAGCAGCCTCCCTTGCTCCATCCCATAAGGGAAGGACAGCAAAGCCATCACATCTTCCTGACAGTTTTATTGTGCAGTTCCAGAGCTGGATCTTGGGGCTATTTTCTCTCTGTGTTGAAACATCCACGAGTTATTAATTTACTATATGCCCAACACTGTCTTGATTCTTTTGTTCAGTCAGGAGTGCCATAAGTCAGTGTCCTTTTTTCAGGACTGTAATACAAGCACTTTACCAGGCAATGCCTATGGGTAGTGATATCTGCAAATCCTGCACTTTCCAGTCCACAGAAGTGCAGACAACTGTCAGAAATGGCAGTCAGCTCCATCCTGTCCTCCTTGGCTCCAGTTCCTGGAACACAAGTCCCACTCCTATCTCTGCTGACCAAGGGTAACCTCTGGGGCAGAGATGATGGGCTGGGCTGGAGATGCAGCACCTGCACATGAGTCAGCAGCCCAGGGTGGCTCCTGCCTGCAGGTGTGTGCCTGAGCAGCAGTGGAGCAATGACCACAGGTAACACTCACCTGGAGGCATCTCACAGCCAACAAACAACTGAGCAAACAGCTCAGGTCCCACCTTGTCCTTCAAAACATGTCCTTATTCATGTCTGTGCAGCACCACCTAATACAAGACAGAGAAGAGACACCATCCCAAAAAAATTGTAATTGCTCTAGTAAGTACAGCGCCTGTCCCAAAAAATCCACGTGGCTTGTTTGCAATCCATGGCCTTGAGTCGCCCCAAGAGATCAGCTGGGTGAGCAGAGTGTGGATAACCTGCTCCATCTTTCAGCTCAGGAAGAAAAGCACATCCTAAGCTCCTACTGCTGCTAACACTCTGCTCCTGCAGCTCAGAGCACTGACAATTCCAGGTCTGCTGCCCTTATCTGCTAGAAGATCTGCCAGCCAAAAGATGACACACACGTCTTGTTATGACAAATTGCTTAATTACAAGTTTGGCAATATGCAACACTTTGTATTTGCTGCTATCGTTAAAGCTGAAGAAAATGAAAAAAACATCCATTACCCTGAGAAAAAAGTCTACTCTTACCATAAATTTCTGATAAAGAAATGAAGTAGGTTCCAGTTTAATCACACCAGCAGTAAATCAAATATCAAATTTAAAACAACGAATTACAAAGAGCCTCCTCACAGTCACTTAGCATTGATAAATTAGTAATGTAATATTAAATTATTCATATCTTTTTTTTTTCCTTAGGACTATAATGATATACTGTACACAGCACTGATAATTTACTTAGGCTGAGTCCATTCATTTAATTATGCTGCTAAACTTGGTAGGCCAATTGGTCATCATGAGAGTTTCCAGGCAAGCTAATCACAAATATATAGAACATGTCCCTTATTGTCCCCAGCGGCTAAGTGCTAAAATGCTATTTAGTGCTCAGAAGGTTAATGTCCTGCTTATGTAAATTGTCCAATTTAACATTCAGCAGCAGTATCATAAATTCTGGCTCCAGGATTTCATTAAACGTATGTTCAAACTAGTTGACCTTAAAGGTTAACAAGCACAAGTTAAACAGGACAATTATTTAACTCGCTTCTTATCAAGAGACTGAAGCGCTCCAGCCATTTAATAGTTATGCATACTTCACAATTAGAATTCTTAAAAGGTCTCTGATAAAGCGGCAGGTCATGAATTTTCATAAGGATGTCAGATAATAACTATTTATCTGCACTTGTTTTTCTTTCTTATAAACTTAAACTTTGATCTTAACATTCAATTAGAAATGATTCCACAGAGAAAGACTAGGTGACTCAAGGAGCTTGTCTTCACATTAATTTGAATCTAAATTAAGCTTTAAAAACATTGCATCCATATTGTCTCCTACAGAAATTAATTCAGAAGTTAGCGACCTATTCTTCATCCAAAAACCATTTCAGCCTTTCAGCGTTAGGCGATCGAAAACCACTGAATGCCAAATTATTACATCAGGTTAACAACTGCATTTTAATGCAAATCATAGGAAGAAAACTCTCCCTATACATCATGAAATAATTTGTATCATACACAATCAACTTGCCTCTTACTATGCTAGCCAAAGATGAAGACAGATTAGCTGAGATCGTTCCTTTTTTACGCTGCCCTATTTCTCACACAGCCTCTCTTCTGGAGGCTTTGCTGAAATATGAACAGCAGCAGCTCCTGGAAGTGGCTGCCAAAGCCACCACTACCTATGGCAGTGGTGATGCATTGAGAGCAGCTCCTCTGCTGACATTTCAAATCCCAAACACAACTTCTAAATGCAACAGGATCAAGTCATAGCTTCAGGGATACGTTAAAACAGTAAACATACATGAGAAATCTCTGGAGCTGACAGTACCTATATTCCAAGGAAGTCATAAGAAACCTTTTTTATTTTTTTCCAAGCTCAAAGGTACAGGGTGATTTCACTTTCAGACAAAATAGCAACTGCAGTTTTATGTTTATAAATCATGCTATTGCCACAGTATTTTAGAAAGAAAGAAAATGCAAGATGAATTGAATGGTTTTTTAAGAGAGAAGTCTTTTCCTTTTTCAATATGATTATGCTTCCACCAGCTCATGAAGTTTTTTTTGGAACAAAATTTTGTTCCTGAGGGTGTCTGCTGAAAATAGGACCACAGGACATTTTAGACCTAGGGCCTAATTTTTTTCAGTAATACATATAAAAAAATGCAGGTCAGTTGGAGTAAGTCCATGAAGATGGGAAGTTGGCTACCATTTTCCAGTATTCTATTCTAAAAGTTTTCTCTCCTAAAAGAGATCAGAAAGCTACACACTTTGGCAGTCAGGACAAAGTCAAGAATAAAGTTACGTCATCTAAGGCTTGAGGGGAAGGGACTAAGACTCTGAGAGAGCTGCTACCTGCAGTACATTTAAACAGGCCAAGGAAATGTGATATATTCTAATTTTGTGAAATTAGTAGATTGCTTTGGCTTGCTTCACCAGAGTTTTGTTTCCTAAAAGCACTGTAATTTAATGATGGCAAAGCAGTACATGATGAATACTCATTTTTCTTTCTAAAGGTTACTGAAAAACTTGCAGAAAGAAAAGAATTTTCTAGCATCCTGAAAGTGACAGCTTTTTATGACTTCATGTGTGGCTCCTTTTCCAAACTTCATCTTTTGAATCCTGGCTTCAAATTCTTCCTGAAAGAGGACGTAAATAAAACTGAATGGCTAATGGACTAAAAACACTTATGATCAGGTTTTCATAACGAACATTATTAATGGCTTCCTTTGCACATGCACTGACATATAGTGCAATACTCATTTCTAAAGTAAGATTTAGAGCCCTATTTGCAATAAAAAGCTAACAGATGCAAATAAAAAATGAGAGATTCCATTACATAGCTACACACAATGGATTTCTATTAAAGATAAACAGAAACATTTTCTTCTAAAGGCAGAAAGAGCTTCATTAAAAACTCACACATGTACGTAGGATTCACATTTGTCTTCTCAGACACGGGTATGTTTGTTTTATTGCTATCAACAGTACTAAAACCTTGGGTCTGGTTTTGAGTGGACACACACATCCTATTTTGGCTCTTCCTAGAGTTGTAAATCTTCACATCTGAAAAATCAGGTTGACAAAACCCAGGTTATCTCCAAACAATGCAAAAAATCCCAACAAACAACAAAAAACCCCCAAACCAACCCTCCAGAAAAATCACAAAAACAACCCTAAAGAAATGTATATCCTTCTGCCAGAGTTCTAGTCTTTCTCCCACATCACACCACCACCACCTTTTTCTTTTCAAAGGGCAATAATGACACAGAAACGAAATCCAGAAATGAAGACAGGCAACTTGAAGAGTTACTATTATATAAAAGTCGGTCCAATAATTGATTAAGATCACCACAAATCCTCTACTCTGGCTCTTCACAAATCCAAGATTTAGATTAAAATTTTGTCCCTATTTAGAAAGGCAAGTTGTTTTTCCTGCTCCCATCATGCGACCCCCAGGCAGCCCCATTCCTGCAGAACAAATGAAGATCTGCCAGCATGGGGAGGTTCACTCAGGCAGGGAGACTGAAAGCTCCACGAGCCTGATTTATTCTTACTCTCACAACAAACCCGTAACTTAGTTACAGAACTAACTGCTTTTGAATTTAAAAGTAAAGCTTATTTCTCTGACTGCAAGTTCTTTCAATAATTTCCACAGATCCATTCCAAACATCCAATTCATTGCATTAAAAGAAATTCAGGGATTTCACATGCATTAATTGTTTCAGTTGGGGCTGTGGTAAAAAAAAAAAACAATTTAAGTTTAGCTAATGTCAGTATGCAGAAGAAAGCTGAAAGTGTACTTCTATAACAGGTTTGTTTATTAGCAATTCCATCATTAAGGGACATCACTAGAAGTGTATAGGCAAGAAAATGAACTTAACAAACAACGACTAGTAATTATGGTGTTGCATAGGCAACAAAAATATGGTATGTAATTCTATTTTGCTGGAACACAGTGAAGGATTTGCTACTGAATTTGGGGGAACCAGGAATTTATTCACTTGTCTTTTACTAAAGATTAAAGACTCCTAAAACACTTGGAAAAACAGTACCAATGTCAATTGGGAGGGTACCTGTTGGTAGAACACAGAAAAACTTGATGATGGCAGATTGGATGATGAATCTCTCCAGCAAGTTTCTTAACAGAGTAGGCTTCTGGCTTGATATAGCCACCTCTTCCTTTAACTTTAATTCAACATGTCTAAGCATACATTCACTGAAGAGTTTAGGTCCCTCTAAATATGTCCCAGGCCCGATAATACTCTTGATAGATCTCTCCTCATTTAAATGAATCTTAACTACTATTGTTGGCCAAATTCTCTTTCAGCTGAAGGAGTATTAACTGAATTCACTGATTTGTAGATGATTTTCACTGTGAGGAGAAGGGAGTGGAGGAGGGGGAGGAATTGATTTTTAAGAATAAATTACTTTGCAGCAATACATCTCAATGCAAAGTTTAGTTTTGTATGTTTAAAATAATTCTTGTGACCTTACTTCTAGGAAAGTTCAGGCTCCTAAAAGCATACCATTACTTGAAAATCTGAGATTATGACAGGAGACCAGCTGTAAACCAATTCCCATTGTGCTTCAGTTGTCAGGAGGGAAAACAAAACAACTTAATCATTTTACAGAATATTTGCTGATGAGTATTATGGCTTTTCATCAGCAACTGGGTGCGAGTAGCGCACCCCAGTAACAGCTCTTGTGACTGCAACCTTGTGCATTCATCAAGGCTTCATCAAGGTAATTACACACAGGCTTAGTAAGCGTGTTTTAAGAACTCATGGAGAGATTTTATATGCTGAGAAGTCACAGGTATAGAAGTCTTGCTGAAGAAGAGTTTAGAAGCTTTTTGAAGCTGGATTTTATTTGGTTATTTGGGGTTTTTTTTACTGTAAGATAACTTCTGCATCAGGTGGTCCTGAAGGGAGGTGTATTAAAATCTGGTATTAAATGAAGTCCAAGGAATCATGCACTTGATCTTGTGTAAACAGGCTTGAAGTAAAGGTCAAGTTCAGCTAAAACCCAGAATTAGTCTTGGGGTTTAAAAAATATATCATGAAAATTTTAAGCTAGTTTAACATGATTTTTCTTTGGCTCTTAAACCATTGCACAAGGGTATTATCTCATCTTCTTCAATTATCCCAGTACAGATTTTGCTTTGTAGTTACAATACTGTTTTTGGCTAACCCTTCTGCATCTCTATTTTATAAAGACTTTTATGGCCAATGTGAAATCACTGCAGTGAGGCTTCAAGTGGTTTTGTGAAGGCTGTTATAAGAAGGAACAAAGTAGATCTGGAAAATTTTACTATGTGAGGTAATAATTAAGCATAATCTAAAAATATTTAGGTGACAAATATATAAAGCTTTCAACTAAATATATATAAACTTCCCTGAGATTATTTTGTAGTAGGAAATGACTCATAATTAGTCCCCTTGCAGAATTATCTTTCTCTGCATTTTGTTGCTTTATAACTTGTGTCCCTGCACAATTCTCAGTGCATACAAGCTACATAACTATTCTGGAACCCTTGACCCACTTGGAGGTTTAATTATGACTTGGGCATTAGGCATTTGGATTTTCTTCTACTACAGACAGGCTCAAGCCACAGTCTCTTCTGCAATTCCCAGGGAACAGGAGACAACTTTCTGAGCTTACCCAAGCTTTTCTGATTTTTCATACATTCAAGTTTGTTCTTCTCTTCACTAATGATTACTGAGAAGTCTTAAAAAATATTATCCATGATAAACATAGCTGACAATAATTTAAATGTAAAAAACCCCATCCCTAAAGCCTTAAAGATTTGGATTAAATATTCATTGACCATCTTGTTCTCTCTCCTACCTCCCTTGACAAGTCCTTAAACATTTAAAATCTACCCAGAACATAAACCCACATTTTTGGGGACAAGCTTTCTTTCTCGGTCTCTCATTGTAGCTCCAGCCAACTCCTGCGATGCAGGTATTGATAAAATGGAAAAAATCTGACATGAATTCTTAAAATTCCAGTTGGTTCATGTTTTGAACTTGATTATGTCAGGTAATACATCACTACCATAATTCACTCCTGTGAAATATAGGAATGATTCTTGAGTGTGAACAAATGAATGAATGGAGTTAAGGAAGAAGAAACACAGAAAAATTTAAGATTAAGGTACACATTGGGTAAACAAAATCCTTTCATCTCTTTCTAATTTTCTCATATTGATGAGAGAGAAAATAATAATTGCTCCTCAACATGACATATAAACTTACGTATCACTTAAACCAGGAAGCTATTTTTCAAATGGCACCACAGTGATATATAACTATCAACAATCACATGCAAAATAATTGTGTCAAATAATAGGGATAGTTTCAAATTCAAGTACTTGAATTTGGAAAACACAGATTTAAGATTAACCAGCATCAGTTCATGCATACACAGGGTGCAAACCCATTGCATTCAGTGGGCAAGATTTCACAATTTCTTTTTAGAATAATTTTTCAGTTCATGATTCTGAGCTTGGGTATTTTTCTATGAACACAAGAGGTCTTGTCTTTCCTATGTTTTTCATTGCTGAGGTATCTAACAGTTGCACTCAGCTATGTCCACGAACATGTTTATGTTTAAAACTACAGGCATAAAGGTTTGCAAGTGTTATATTTACCACTCAGTGTCTTCCTCCTAAAAACATTAAGATTTACTGCACTGGTGTTTGTGAGGCTCAGGGATCAAATGAATTCACATGGAAAAAAGAAAGTTTCCACCTGACCTTGCTGGGAGCTGGACTAGAACTCTCATGAGGTAAAACATTTGCAGAGGACCAGGTAGTACTTTATTATGATTTATTAAATGTCAGCTTATATGAGTTTTATTGAATATGAGATTAGAGAAGTAGTTATTATATGACAGCACAGTATTCGGTGATTTACTCATGAACTGCTCTTTTTTTCTTCATCTGCAAATACCCTGCAGAGCTGAGAGGGAAACATGGCATCAGCTAAACCAAAGAAAAGGAAATGAGAATAAACATGTTTAAATCTTGGGGCACTGGAGAGCTTTATCATGCTCATCTCCTACCTGGTGTTATTGATCTCCCTTAGTGCAGGAATCAGGCTATGAATATGACCTACAAAAGTGGCAAAGATTTTAAACTTTATTATATTGGCTTGGAATTCAGTCTTCATTGGAACAGAAAGAACAATTATTCAGGGGATATGTGCAAGTCAAGGCAATTTGCTCAGAAAGGGAAGAGGAAGAGAGTGATAGCAGCCATAGGAGAAAGCTGGAAAAGAAAAAACAGCTGGAAAAATCCGAAACATTTAAGCATTCAGCTGGGATAATATGGGCCCAGATAATATGGGCCAGCCTGGGAAGCTGAGGATAATGGCACATGAACACGTGAGGGTTGCTACAATTCTCCATTTTCACAGATGCCGGTAAGAATTTCCAGCGCAGAACAAGCGGCTACATTTGTAATTGTCATATTATTTTTTCATTTCTATTCTATTGAAATTTAAGCATGAAGAACTTGATCCAAAGGCTGCTGGAGGCAGCAGGTATCTACATTTACTTCCACACCCATCCAAATAAGCCAAAACTGGAGTCCTATCTAAAAGGCTTTTGGTGGCCTGCACCCAGGGTATTGAGAGGCTCCACTCCTGGAGCTGGGATGAAGATCACCACCGAGAAAGAGCTACAGCATGACTGAACTGTTTTGGGAAGGGTAATCCTGTCTGCCTAGGCAAGAGTTCCTTTGCAGAGAACAAGACAAGTCTGTGGAGACTTTCCCACAGGAACTAAGGGCAGTGCAAAAACTTTTACTGCTTGCTTAAGCAGAAGGTATATTACTCTGACCTTGTTTTCCTTTATATAAATCCACTGCACATTTCCCTGTGAGTCTGTGCCTCTGTGTTGAAAAACATCCTGCAAACTTCTGTCCCAGAGACAAGTTGACAACAGACTTATTCAGATATTGGTCACTCTGTTGCTGGGATCTACAAATTCATTTTAACTATAGAACACACCAGGACACAGGAACTGTACAACTCCAAAGAGAAACCAAAGGGAAGTTTTGCCTTTATTTGTTCTCTCTTAAAAAGACAAACCAAGAGAGCTGGGGTTCTTCAGCCTGGAAAAGAGAAGACTCTGGGGAGACCTTAAAGGATCTCTCATTACCTAAAACAGCCTAGAAGAAAGCTGAGAGGGACTTTTCACAAGGGTGTGTGGTGATAGGACTAGGGATAGTGGCTTCAAACTGACACAGGGCAGGTTTAAATGAGATATTAGGAAGACATTCTCTACTGTGAGGGTGGTGAGGCACTGGCATAGGTTGCCCATTGAATCTGTGGATGCCCATCCCTGGAAGTGTTCAAAGCCAGGCTGGATGGGGCTTGGAGCAACCTGGTCTAGTGGAAGGTGTCCCTGCCCATGGCAGGGATCTGGAACTGGATGACGATGACCTTTAAGGTCCCTGCCGAACCAAACCATTCTATTGATTCTATGAATTTGCTGCTGCTATTTTTGTAATGAGAAATACACAGTAACTGCTTCAACTGAGCTTTATCCCAGTATTGTTGATATTTAAACTTTCAGCCAAAAAAACCCCCTTAATTTTAGAAAGAAAAAAAAAAGTTAGGATTGTGAATTCCTGTACCATCCTTTTTACACTTCTGGGTTGGATTTTTTTCTGATGCTGGCCCTGATGCACCCACAGATCAAAGTTCTGTGCACTGTTTCATTAGCCAAGATTTAACTACAGACCCGTATGCACAGAATACCAGCTTGTGCCTCTGCTGCTCTTCAGTCACAGCTCATAATACACTGATAAACTGGGATGTAACTGCTGCTTTGTCTGGTCTGGAAAGATTCTGTAGTCTGGTTGTATCTCCAGCATTCCTCAGACCACAATTTCAACACAGAAAACATTCTGACCAGAGTGATGGGAGACAATGACAGTCATTTGAAATGAGGTTTGGCAACAAATTTTCTGACAAATGCTCTGGGATAATGCTCGCAGAGAGAATTGTGCTCTCGGAGACGTGACTTGTTAATTCAGTCTGAAGGAAGAAGATTCAGAGCCGTCATTTATTGGAACCTATTACAGGACTTAATCTGAAGATTTTGACATACTTCCAAGACAAATAGGCTACCACAAGTGAGACATGTTCAATAAGGTGTGTATTGTAGGAAATGAGGGCTGTAATTGCCATGCTGAGAGAGCTTGTTGTCTATGTAATGTAATGACCTTCTCCTCACAGTGTCTCTTCTGACACAATGTGATTCAGAAATGAATCATGCCAAGCACATGGAAAGGGTCTTTATCATCACACAGCAGACTTGACCAAATGCTTACTGCTTATTATTGGTGGGCACCACAGAATTTGAGCCCCACAGAGTAAAACACTAGGAATTACATCTCCTGTAAGAGGCTTGGGCCTCTTCATTAAACATCCTGGGGGTGTTTATAGTTTCCTTGTTACTCTGCAAATAACAGCAGTGGCCCAAGTTTTTCAGCACAAATTTTCTCTTTGCTTGTAACCTAGACTGAAATTTGTACCAGATAGCTCCACTCAGCAGCACAGACTATGACAGAAACAAGAAGTCCAATCCTGTTTGTCCTTAGCACTTAACCAAGACATACTTACTCAGACATTTTAATCTTTCCTTGTGAACAGTTTTCCCAGTCATTCCAGAATATCTGTCATCATTTTCTGACCTCTCTCCAACTTCTAATTTTCCCACCTGATACTGAGGCAGGAAAAGAAATTTGCTATCTTGGCTGCAATCCACATCACTGAGGAATGACAGAAGTGCAAAGACACAGGTCACTTATTGTGCAGAGTTGCAACGACAAAAGAAATACTTACAAAAATATAGGGTGTAGAAATGAAACAACGTTTTAAAGATTTTTAAACCTGAAAAATACTGAAGACTGCAGTGCATGTAACGATTTCCCCCTGTACTACCTATATTCATATACATACTTGGCAATGTCCATGGTTATTTCTACTTTGCTACTTTGGGGCTCCAAGGAATCCTGCAGCTTCTGCCCCCCAGCACATTTTATTGCTACAAGAACAGCAGTTCTTGATAAACAATTTTTGTTTGTTTAGTTTAAAGCACTTTTATGTAAGAAGTAGCCTAAGATTTGCTTGTTTTACAGTTCTGTTGTTCTAGGTGGTGCTGTTCTCAGGATGTGCTTCTTACGGATGCATCAAACTGAGTAAATGCATGACTGGCAGGGTCACAATCTGGCCTTAAAACCTGAGCGCCTGTTTAGTGGTTGTGAAGTGACAGAAAATTAGTGTTACTAAGATTTCTCTCACCTAAGGTAGGAAAAATCTTGTTTTCCTACATGTAGTGGATGGTCTGCTCTTCTGACCAGCCAGTGCTAACAACAAATATAACAACAAATATAAGAGAAAGTGATTTCAGTACATCAGCTGGAATTTGCAAATACTTCCAGCCCATCCTTTGGGGCCTTAAAGCAATGTTCGAAAGCGTGGCTAAGCCTTTTCAGGGATGCCAGCACCGTGGTGGAGCCTTCAAATTCTTCGCACCAGGCACCATACATATACATATACATATACATATACATATACATATACATATACATATACATCATGTATTTATTTTTATCCTTGCCATGTCCATGCACAGCGGCTCCCCAGGGTGGAAGCCAACAATGAGCCGGAGGTTTGCAGTGCTGCAGCGTTTCCCAGGGCACTTCCACGCTCCAGGTGAGCGCAGCTCTCCTGGCACAGGGAGCCCCGGGATCGGGGCCTGAGCGAGGGTGACCCCACAACCCCCGGGGTCACCAAAGGCTGGAGCAGCCGAAGGCTCTGCCCGGGGTTGCAGGGCGCAGCAGGCAGGGCCTGCAGGGCAGGAAAGGCCCGGACAGCCCTCTTTGCTTTCTGCAGGTGCCCACGCCAGCCCGGCCGGAGCCCCGACCCCGCCGCACCGCCCCGGAAGCGCCGCTCTCCTGCCCGGAACCTCCGGAGCCGGAACGCAGGTTGGCGGCGCGGGGGCCGGGCCGGAGCGCGGCACTGCGTGGACCTGGGGGAAGATGGCGGCGGCCGTGGCGGGCCCACGTGGGCGCGGGGCCGCGGACGCGGACACAGACACGGACAGCGGTAACGGGAACGGGGTGGGCCCTTCTCTTCTTCTGAAACATCCCGGCCGCTGCTGTGGGCCGTCTGTGATCTTGGAGGCCTTTTCTCTCTGCCCTATATGAGCCCGCCGGAGGGTCCGTGGCCCTTCATCTCCCCCGGGTCCGGACCCTGGGCCGACGGCTGGTGCCAGTCGGTGCCAGGAACGGGAGCTCAGGTCCCAGCCCGGCCACCTGTTGAGGCTGCTTCCCCGCGGTGTCTCCCGTGGGTGGCATTCCCGCGGTTGCTGGTGCTGTGGCTGCTCCTGCCCACCCTGCGCTGACTCTTGGGCTTTTCCCTCTCAGCCCTGGGAGTACCGACAGCAGCTCCTTTAATTCCCTAGGCCCACCGAAACGGCTCTCGCTGCCTTCTTTCTTGGGAGAGAGGGGAACGACTGTGCAGAGCTGCACGAGTTCCGTATCTGTGTGACAGCGGGATCTGCTTCTCTCCGAAGGAAACGCCTAGGACGCTCTCCTTCCAGTGATTTACCCTTAACGCGGGGCTCTGCACTGGTTCTCGCCTCTTTGCGCGTTGTGAGGGTGTACCTAACTAGTTGTGATCGCTCCTTAATTCTATCCTGTTATTGGATTTCTTTTTTTCTTTATTCTGGGAGGAGTCAGGCTTGTGGCTTTTTGGAGCTGTGGCTCTCATGGCTTCAGTTTAGT
The DNA here is from genome assembly GCA_013397375.1 of Toxostoma redivivum. Lineage (NCBI taxonomy): Eukaryota > Metazoa > Chordata > Aves > Passeriformes > Mimidae > Toxostoma > Toxostoma redivivum. Next base: position 516,529 of record VXBI01000545.1, read on the forward strand.
TTGTGTCAAAATTGAACCCAAGGGGAAGCCTTGTGTGGGAGCTTCTTCCAGAGCTCACTGCTGAATGTTTGTTGCGTTTTAACTGTATGTCAACACCTTAATCATTGAGCGAGGTTAAAAGAGTGAAGTACCGAGATGTGTATGTGTATTTCACAACACGCACACACAGAGAAACAATTAGCACTTTTAATATTAAATCTGTGTTAGATATCAGTCTTTTCAATTCAGAATATGGCCCTAGGTCCTACTTCTGATTGAGTTAATCTGGTTTAATTTTTTTTTTAAATACCTCTTCTTTATCTCATGCTGTTGGCTGCTACTCTGATGTATTCAAAAATAAATTATGGCTGGTAGTGGAAACCGTGTTAATTTTTCTGTAGTTGTTGAAAGCAAAATATTGCTGGTATTATTCTCCTATTTTAATGGTGGAAGATGTTATGTAAAGGAAATGATACATGCTTTTGCAAATTTCTGTTTTATATGACTGATCTGGTTTTTATGGCTAACTGCAAAAGTGGGTCTTAAGGAGTGGGGGGTGGATTCAGGTTTGGACTTTGGTAGTTGTTAGCTTTTGTGTGTGTAAAAAAGCAACAAGCAGGGGTTGATTCCTTGTTTAAAAGCTAAATAGCAACATCCTAGCACGGACAAGGCCCAGGGCTGAAAACTTGACTTTGTTTTATATGTAGGAGCCAGGATGTGGTTCCTACATGTGAAATGTCATGTGGTGTTGCAGTTATTTGCAGGTAATGGTGTGAATTTATTTTTTGTTTGAGACTATTCAGCATATGGATGTGAATACCTAGAAGGATATTAAAGGACAAAAAAGATGCCTTCAAGCAGTTACTGAATGTGTTGAGAAAATTTGCCAGTTCTAAATTTCCAATTTATAGTAAGGACTCTTGGAAAACACCCCATAATTTATTTTGAGTGCAGCATGACATACCACTGTGTTTGCTTTGGTGGTAATAAGTCATACTGATAGAGATAATGACTAAGTGTTCAGTAATTATTTCTCTTCCACGTTTGTTTTGTAACCATAAACCCTTACCTATTTCCATCAGGATAGCTAAATGCTCCCCAAGTGTCTAAACATGCCTGGTCAGTAGAGGTTTTGTTTTAAATTGGTCAATGACACTGTTTTGCTGTTATGTTGTTTGTTAGGTTTTTTTTTTTCTGATTTAAACAGGCACATGGAGTAGGCAGAATAATGAATTAGTGTGGCAACAGAGTGTATGTTTATGTTTGCTTAGTAATTAAATAGACAGTTGATTAATGAGGAATATCATTAATAGCTGCCTGCATGGTTTTATGGAGAACAGATTTTGTGAAGCATTCCTGGCTTAATTCTGTTAATGGTTTGGTTGATAAAGGTACTTCATGGCATATAGGAGTGCTTACAAAGTAAAATGCTTGGCTTAGTAGTACTGTAATTTAAAATTTAAATTTTGTATTTTAAGGAGTTTGAGAGTGATAGATGGATGAAAGTGAATCAGGTGGGGAATCCGTCCCTTGCTGGTGGGACTGGGTGGGATCAGAAACCAGACTCCTTCTGTTCAGCACTTGATTTTGCAGCCTTGAGAGTTGTATATAAGATTATTAATTTAAAATTTAATGTGGCACAAATGTTAGTGGAATAGTAGTAGTTAATGGTGACAGGACCTTGTGTGTGCTCTACTCTTGATTACGTAGTAAAGTGAAATAACCAAGCATATTTTAGCACACCCTAAACCTGCAGCCCGTTTCATTCTAGTTAATCATTTCACTGTTAAAGAGTTCTATTTTTGCAGTTTGACCCACTGAACAGAGTAATGAGGACTAGTTCTTCATGTATTTGTTGTGCCATCAACTGGGCTGTTTTCAGCCATGTTAATGTTGCTTAATTCCAAAATTTGGTATTGTAACTTCAGTTCCTTCTTTTTTTTTTTTTTGAAGGGCTCATAGGGGTAAAGAAACTTGACTTTGGGTTTTTTTTATTTGTGTAACTTGAGCAGTTACTTATCCCAGAAAAGCTCAGTGCCTCTGGTTTCTTTTGAGCTGCCTGACAACTGTCTTGATGCTGTATTTCACAAAGCAGTTTTCCCCTGGGTTCGTTAGGCTTAGGTAATTGTTTTTTTGCTGGTGATGTTTTCTCCAAGCAGGTTTTGCTGTCACATAAGAAATGCTTCAGTTTAATTCCTGTGGCTGTTTGCACTCAAACACCAGATGTCAGTGTTGCAGTTTCTCTGGGAGTGTGTACATACATACGCACATATTTGTGTGGATAGGCATTTGTAAGTTACACTTTTTGAACTGGAAAATAGACAGGTTTCCCCCCACAATTACCAGCCCTAAACATAAAAATATTCAATAATCTAGTAATAAATAACCAAGGCTGCCTTTTCCCTTTTGCCTGGCCTCTTTCAATCACTCTAAATCATCACTGAGGTAAGCAAGCACTTGCACTGCATAGTTTCTAAAAAATTCAGTGTAATGGTGTGTGCCTGCTTGAGGAATTAATTGTAACAGCACATTTACAGTAATACCTCGCTCTGAACTTGGATAACATTTACATGTGGAGCAAATGGCACTAGTGAATGATTCTTACTAGAAACAATTCCTGATACTTTTTTTTTCTTCTTTTCTTTATTTTTTTTTTATCCCTAGGTTCTGATTTAAGCTCAGAACTTCCAGAAGACAGCTACTCTTCAGGAGGTGAAGCCCTGGATGGTGATGATGAAGACGAAGCAGCAGCCCCTGGCAATGTGGCTGAAGAGGCAACAAGCTCCAAAGATGGCCCAAGTTCAGGATGGGCAGATGCCATGGCAAAAGTGCTCAACAAAAAGATTCCACAGAATAAGTCCACCATCTTGGCCAAGAATAAAACCCTAGAGAAGGAGAGAGAGAAAAAAAAACAAGAAAGGCAAGAAAAGAAGATGAGGGTGAGAAAAAGTTGCAGTATTCCATGTGCAGTAGCTGTCAGATGGGCTACATGCCATATAGTCTCAGAGTCCTATCCCAAATCTCTGCTGAGGCTGTCTCAGTTTTGGAGTCTCTCCTTCACAGTGATCTTGATTAGCTTAATATTTTTTACTTTCCAATCATGCTGTGTAAAGTTTTTTCCCATAGTGCTTCTTCTGGGTCATCAGACAGGCTGAACTTTAGCAGCAGGAGTGTTCCAGTCTGTCAGCTTAAGGTGTTTACTTTTTGAGGGGGTGAAAGCAGCTGCTTTAAGCCTGATTTTCTAATTGATGTTGTTAATTTGGGGTGAAATTCACTTTGTTAGCATTACAAATTGAAATAGTTCTCTACCACAGAATGTGAGAGGGAGAAAGAAAAGAAAACTGATTCCATTTAAATTGTGCTGTGACTTCCAAAATCAAGGCATCTAGGTTGAGATTGCAGTAATCATTGATGTGATTGTGCATTTTTGTTTGCTCCCCTCAATAATTTTCTTGATTGGAGTCTTCTATTTCCATGTCAGTGCCCTAAATTGCTTCTGGTTCTGAAACTAGTATGAAGAAAACAAAACCACGTTGGCAAGTAAGTCATTTGTTCGTGCCTTCAGTGGAACTTTTAATTCCAGGCTCTGATTGATTTACCTTCAGGCTAGAAATACCTTAATAGTTCTAATGTCTCATCCTACCAGTTCTGTTTCAGTGGGATAACCAGGTTATTCACCTGACAGTTTGGGACATGCTGAAGTTGGGCCATGGCTTGCCTTTTAAATACAGAGCACTTCAGTACAGCATCTGCACAGTTATGGTTGTCCTAAATACCTGCTCTCATCCAGTAAATATGTGAGTGTACTGCAAAACAGAGATGGGCCACAGGTTCCCAAAATGAGTTGTTTACTTTAGAAAAACTTGAAAGCAATTTGCCTTTCATTGATTTCTTGCTGATGAAAGGTAGGAGAGGGCAGTTCTTTTGATCGAAGGCCAAAAACATGGTCATAAACTCAGAAATTCATAGTAGTCTGCCTGGAATTATAAAGATAAGGACCCTGAAATTCCATTAGAGACTTCTTGCATAAAACAAATTTAATGCAACATCACCAAGCCTGAAACACTGTTAAATTGTTCAGAGAGGAAGAAAAAATGTCACTAGCTTAAAGCAGACCTAAAGCAGAGGTCATGAAATACAGTGGTCTCCTATTGCAGCAGGAACAAAGCTGGTGGTGTTGTGTCTGCTGGTAATGGAAAAGTGGATCAATTTGGTTTTGAAACAGAGCCTCCAAAAAAAGGCAAAAACCAATATTGTACACATGACTTGTAGTCTGGTGGACACTTGGTGATCTTCCTGTGTTAGAGTTCTGCCTGTTGCGTTCTTTACAGAGTGTAGCTTTGGTCATAAAGCCATACCCAGACCTGTTCTGTAGGGAGAAGTCAAATTCCCAAGGTTCAAAATGTGACATGCCTGTCTTGATGACCCAGGATTTTATTATGTATAAATTTTTCTGTGAAAAAGAAAAATCCCAGCTTGTGAAGTCTGGGATTTGAAGGCTATCTTTGAATAATTTCCTTGCTCAAGGCAGTCAATGTGAAAGCATCTTTCTCCTAGGCTTTTGTTACTGGAAGGAGATGACTCAGGTTTGTGTGTGGCCACTGTTGTGTCATGCAAGAGACTTGCTCAGAGCTGTTGTCCAGCCCTGTATTGGACTTCCTTTTGCTTTCAACCAAACTGAACTTTGCAGATACCTTTTTTCCTCCTGCTACATACTCTATCAGAGCATGCTGCATTCTCAAATGTCCATGTTGTTTCACATAACAATATTTATAATGCAGCTCGATAAAAAGCGGGAATGGGAAATGATGTGCCGAGTGAAGCCAGATGTTGTCAAAGACCGAGAGAAGGAAAGAAATCTTCAGAGAATTGCCACAAGGTAAAAGTTTTTCTGAATGCTTTCCTTAAATATATGTATATCAAAAAGAAGAGGAAAAAGCCTGTGCAGGTAATCTGTTTCCAATCAGATTGAACTCTTAAGAAGTGACTAGCAGGAGCTGAGAGATTTATAGACAGGTCTGCATTATACAGTATCAAGTTCAACAAAAGATTTCAGAAGCTTTATGAAAGAGTAAAAATTTAGATGGGAATCTAATGTTTGCTTAACAGAAGTGCTTTGTTGGATCCCCTAATTTTGTTAATTTAATGCCTTAGAAATGCAGAACAGTTGTTTCTACTGTTCTGGTTTTTTGCTTCTCCACAGAGGATTCATCAGATCCACGGCTGTGAAGTTCAGCTGCCTGTTCACATTGTGCTAGTTTGGTGTCACAGAACCAGTTGAACATTTTGATGTGCTGCCTGTTTATATCTCCTTACTCATTCCTCTGCCTTGTCCCTCAGCTTCAGCTGCCATTAAGAAACTTGCCTGAATAATTTAATAACTGATTTTAGGACAAACAGCATGCTCCCAAGGATGAAACATGCTCAAGGATGAAACTGATCTCAGTGCCATGTTACCAGGCTTACTTCAGAGTCTGAATAGTTATTTCTAGATTTGTTTGTTACTGGTTCCTAGCAATAGGTATGAAGAAGGAGTAAAAATTGGAAGTCTTTCATGTTGTAGTAGATGTTACTTCTTGACCAAATTGAGATTCCAGGGAACCATTTTGGAGAGCTAGAAGCCATCCAGCATCTGCACTGATTAGCTTTAGTGAGGGGTTCATTTCTGTAAGAGGAACTTGAGCGTAAAAATTCGCTTTGTTGTCTTTTTCCCCAATCCAGAGGCGTTGTACAATTGTTCAATGCTGTCAGGACACACCAGAAGAACATGGAAGAGCAGATGAAGAAAGTTGGGAGCTCTGAGAGGAAGCGTGCTAAACTGATGTCTTCTGTTTCAAAGAGAGATTTCATCGATGTTTTAAGAAACGTGGACGGGGCTAAAGGAGGCAAGAATCCTGCTGGAAAGGCCACGAAAAGTAAACAGGTAAGCTTCATCTGTGAGAAAAAATGCTTACAAGGTACCTCCTCAGTATAATGACTCTGTTAATGTGCCTGTTCTTCATAAACCTGTGACCCAAATGGCTGGGATGTTTTGACACTTCTAGAAGGGAGCAAGTAGCTCTTAGCCTGTTTTCCTTGTCTTTTGACTATCAAAATACAAAAATACTGAAAGCTCTTCTGATAAGACATTGAGCCTTTTATGCAAATAAGTTGGTTTAATTGTATGTTTAAAAAAAGATTATGAAACTCTGGATTTTATCTTGGATTTTGCACCAGGCATGGACCAAAAAGACCTGGAGGCTGTTTATCTTACATGGTTTATTAGATTGTACTACTTGTGTGTCCCCACAGTTTGGTCATGTCAAACTTGCTTCCTTTGGGTGATTGTGGCGTCTGAAACTGAGGGATTTGCCACACAAAATGAATACCACAACAGAAAGAAACAGAGACATATTAAATCTTATACATAGGCTTTTCTTTCCCTGATTCTCTGTGCATTGGGCTGGTGTGGCTTCCTTACTCTTGTGATGTTTTGGAAAGAAATACATTCCACTTTTTCCAAATGTGTTTGGGACACAGTGTAGTTGGACTTGTCCAATTTCATCAGTTCTTTCAGCTCACCAAGTAGCTCAGAGTTGAAAGCAAGTTGCTCAGACACACTCTCGTATTTCAGAAGCTGCACGTTTTTGAAGTGTATTTGTGTTCAGGTTTGAACTCTGTGCTTGGTGGTGGGTGGAATACTGCAGTTAACTAAGTGCTTTTCTGTGCCAGGAAGAAATACTTTAATCAGTTGGGAGACAACAGTTTGTCATATGTTTTTTGTTTGTGTGCACTTGGGGAACATGCTGAAACACTACCTGGCATGGACTGCTCATACAGTTTTCATGCAAGTGCAATATTAAAGTATTTTTTAAATTCTTTGGATAATGAGAACAATTTAGCTTGGTGCTGACACTTTATTTCTCCGTAAATAATTCCAGCTTGCTTGTTTGGGTGGGGGGGCATGTGTATGTGTGTGGTTCTCTTTTTTGGTTGGTTTGTTTGTTTTGCCTCTTTTGGAATAGCAGAATATTGGAACAATGGCACTGCCAACTACTATTGTAGTCAGCATTGAATCAATAGCTGAACAAGAACTAGGACCTTTGTTTTGTGTCACATTGTAGCAGGGCAATTTTTTAATTACTAGGTCAGAAAACACAGATTGCAAGTGTTTCTATACTAAAAAAAAAGTTTTGTTTTGGCAGTATCAGTAACAGCATATTTCCATTCAAGACCTCTGGAGATGCTTTAGATGCTGGCTAGTTAGTGTTGGGTTTGAGTATTAATGTAGGTGCTGCTTTCACATTGCTTGTGCACAAAAGCTGGGGTGGGGATCGGGGTTTTTGGTTAGGTTTTTAATTGCATGTCTGCCTAGACAGGCCAACCCCCTTCCTCTCTGCCTTTGCTTCAGTGACTCTCCATTCAATTTAATACTGAACCAAACTCTTCAATAACTCCTTTTCAAGCTGTTCCTAATCTGCCTTTTCTCTTGAGAGCATATCTTACTCATTTAGCAAGCTCCCTTCCTGGTAGTTGTTGAGGCTTGAGGTTGAGGCCAAAATCTGCTCTTCATTCTCCTTCTCAGAATTACACAAATATTTAGCCACTGAACAGTTCTGCTGGCCTCCACTGTTGTATCTCTGCTTCTTGGTCTTTGAGGGTGTTTCAGAGGGTAGGAAGCCTCTATGAGGCTTTTTGATAATAAATTCCTTGCAGTAGGATTTCAGCAGATTGTGCCATCTTAAAACTTTTGTTTGTTTGTTTTGTGGGTTTGTTTTCAGCAGTCGAGACTATAGAGTGTATTCATTTTTTTAAAAAGGTGGGGGGATACATTTATTTATCTCAGCAAAAACAATGGAAGAGATGCCAATCCCAAAATCCAGGCACTCTGCCATCAATTAAAAAGCAGTCCAGAACAATAAAAACACTACCCCACCCATATAAAACAAGCAGTCAGCAGGAAAAATAGTAGAAAAAAGTTCTACCAGTGAAAGCAAACCTTTTTTTGACTCAAACCTCATGCTATGCCATGAAACTTGACTGTATTTTGAGAAGGGGCAAAAGCATTTTCTTGGTCTACAGGAGTTTTTGAATGCAAAATTTGCTTCATATTTTTGAAAGTTTGGCAATTTCCAATTCAAGTGTCTGGAGTTGTTGAAGAAACTCCTTATAAAGCTCTGTTGATTGACTATTTAGCCAAGTTTGTGTGAAAAAAAGAAATTAAATGCTCTGTAAAGGCCCATCTGCAGCAGTATGATTTCAAAGTAGCATGACCACTTTTAAAATTCTGTTCTCTATTTCCATCAGCTTCATGCATTCCTGGGAAGGACAGGTAACCTGTGCCCCACCTAGAACATTGTTCATAGTCTTGTTTACTTTTAGCCATTGGCCTAGATGTTACTTGGCATATACCTACCAAAATAACTATGAAGACTGTAAGGCTGTGTAAGTTTTCCTGTGCCCTTCTTGTGAAACTGAAGCCCTTCTTGGAGTTCTGTGTGCCCAGCTGGGAGTAATTACTTTTCTGAGCTGGAGCCAAAAGCTTTGCCTTTCATATCATTTGCTGTTTATCAAGGTATTTCTTAATCCTTGCTGAGCCAGCTGACTTGTGTAATATTTTTTCCTGTTATTTTCCAAGTTACTGTGCATGATGCTTGCCTCTGGATAAGGTCATCTAATTTCTCTGCCCTCACCACCTTGTCTGAAGCCTTGCAATGTGGGAGAAAAATGTAGTAATTAAAAAAAATTAAAATCACAGTTGTTTGTGTTCAGATAGGCTTTTTTTTAAAGTTTTGGGGTGGGTTTTTCTAGGAATCTTTTACTGGCAGGTATGAGAGCTTTCAGTTTTGTTCAATACAATCCTTACACACCAGCTTTTCATTTCAGGATGTGTTGGTCTTCCTGTAAGACACTACAAGAAACATTGTTAAAATAGGTTTAGAAAGGGTCCATATCAGAAATGCTATTTTTTCAGGCCTGGAGGCTGAAGTTATTTTTGTGTCTATAGAATGAATATAAAAGTAGGTAGTGGCAGTAAAGGATTTCTTGTAGGAACCTTTTGTTTTCTTTAGGTTCTTAATAAATTTCAGGGTGTTCTGAAGAAGTGCCTTTGCTTCTAGGGTTGAGTGAAGTTTCTGTTCTCTTAGAGTTGCACAGATATGCTGGCTAATGTAGTGAACTATATGAGGTCTTGAAATCTTAACTGTAAGAAAACAAGAAAATTCAGAGTTATTCTCCTCACTTGCTGTGTCAATTGTCAGTGACAATTTCATCTTGATTTTTCTCTTGTCATTTGTGCTGCTTCCTGTAAACCATTTTACTGTATGGTAAAACATTTTTTAGTGACACATAAACAGTGGGCATGAAAGTTACAGATACTCTTTATGACAAGCATAACCTGCACTCATGAACCTTTCATTTTTAATTAGGACTTTGTAGCATGATTTTGCCTCAACTTGTAAGCTTTCTTACACCAGATCTGTTGCAGAGCATTTCAGTGGTGACAGTAAGAGCAGGATTTCCTGGTCTACTTCAGTAACCATGACCAAATTCTGCAAGATAATCTTTCTGTAAGCTAGGCTGACTACATGACCTGGAGGTACAATTTGCTTCCTGTGTTGTGATGGCATCTGGAAAAAATCAGTGTGTTAGTCTCAAAATAATTTATTGATGGGAAGGAAGATGAGTGGAGAAGAACACAAGTGCTATTTCATATCAGATATTGCTGATATGGGACTTAATGTGCTTTTCCTTCTACCTCAAGCATATTTTATAAATGCTCCAAGTGTCTGGTAAGTATTTTGTAAGGACAATGATTAGAGTCAGGCTTACTGTAGATTTTTCTTCTGTTCATAAGACTTTATTTTAAGCAGTAGTTTGAAGATTGTTCAAGGGCAGGAGGAACACTGCTCTTCCAACTTTGCTGTTCTTGCTGGGATACAAAGAGTGGCATGGGGGCTTTAATTTTTTTAAGCTAAATGGGGATATAAATTGTGCTTTCCAGCTTAAAAGTCACATCAGTTTAAAAACTGAGAGTGACTGCCTTCTTTTCCTTGCAGCTTCTTGAGTACTGGCCATCAGCATGGTCTGTTTCTTTCCACTGCTTCCACAGTGTAGAAATGGGGAGAGTGAAAAATTGTTTTCATTCTTATATCTCTTTGGAGTGACAACAGTCTGAACAGTTACTTCAGCCTGCGTTAGTAAATTGTGTCTGAAGTGTGGATGAAGGCAGAGGTGACTTCTGGAAATTTGGTAAGGTGTATCAACACCTCTTTTAATCTTATCAGGAAACTTCCTTAGGTGATAATGGCATTGCAGAGTAGCAGAAGTTTATTACTACAGCTGTTGTGTGCTGGTTTTACAGACCTAATTGAAGGAGTAACCAGGCATGCATGTATTCCAGCAGATTTGAGGGGGCAGCCAAGTATTAATTTAGTTCAGCTGTAGCCAGAGTAGATGTATTCTCCTAGTTTTAATAAATGTCTTCCCATCACATGCAGAAAAACTTTTAATTTGGACTCCTTTGGATCCTGCATTTGTATCTGTTTTTCCCAACTGTGTGTACATTCTCTTGAAGGTCACCCCATATATGTTTGGAGCTGATGCTTTTAATGAAGTTTTTTGGTTTTGTACCAGAAAGTTGCTGACAACTAATTGTATACTGTATTCTTAAGAATATCCTTAGGGATAAATGCAGTGCAGCCTGCCACCAGTTTGCTATATCCTGTATTCCTTATGTTATTTAAGGTAAAGAGTTGTTATGTGTATTAGGGGTTGTTTGATGTTGACATTTTTACTTTAAATCTGTTTAGAAGTTGAATTCACTTACAGAGTTTGGGTCATCAACAGGATTAGATTTTTAAGATGTGCAAGCCCTGTTCCCTGATTGTTGTCATAGAAAGTAATGCACATCTGTGTTAACATGGGAGTGTAGGGCTTTGTCAGTATTTAAATTTCAATTTAGATTTCTCAGTGTTTCAATATTTAAATTTGATTGACCAGATGTCAAGAACTTGACACTGTAAATTCAACTCTGCGTAAGACAATTAAGGGTCATGTATAGGGCAGTATTTTACTAGGTTTATCCTTTTTCCTGTGGTTTTACTCAGATATCCCTTTCTGTCCTCTTTTTCAGATATTTGATCAGAAATCAGGAAGGGAAAATCATGTGTCATCATGAGTCACTCACAGTTCAGCTGAATGCTGCCTGCTAAAATGCAGATAGTGTGTGATCAGTGAGGACAGATATCTTAAGAGAATTTGGATGCTAAATGCCTGTTGGATCTACTGAGATGGTGACCTGAGGTTTGGGGAGGGCAGTCTTCCAGATGTTTATAACTTGTCCAAATCCAGGCAAATGTTCATGGAGATAGCAAAAGATATGTAGCCAGCTCCAAAACACTTCCTTAACTGATTTTTAAGTTTAAAAATAATGAATGATGCAAGGTTTTTATGGGTTCCCATAGAAAACCTCTATTTCTTCCTTAGAGCTGAAGACAAAATATTTTAAGTTTGTCATTCTGTGAAATAGAGTGGTTATATTTGAAACATTGCAAAATCCTTCAACATGAAGCAGTTGAAGTTTGGCAGATTTTTAAGTGAATATAAACAGGGACTTGTGATTGAAATGTCAGGCAATACTGAGACAGCTCCATCTGTCATATGTGAGAGTAGCTTGCCTTACTATTTGTTTATTAGTGCACAGGATACTATGATGGTGTTCTGTTTTCCCAGAAGATGTTGCAAGGCCTTTTTTCAGCAAAACTTTGTCTAAAAACAGCCACATTTAAAAAACTTGTGGCATACATCTTCTTTTGATCTTCCTGGAGTATACAAAGCACAAAGAGTCAAATCCTATTAGACTTTTATCTGGTAAATCAAGTTGGAAGCCTTATAAAAGCAGCTCTCCACTTTTGGCTTTTTTCATAACTCTTATAGGCAGGGCAGTGTACTTAGAGAAAAATACATCTAAACATTTCATAAAAGTTTTATAGAAAAATGTTCTCTGGAAGTAAGAAGGTTTGGGTGGAGCTTGTCTATCTCAGTAAGTTTGTTTCCCCCATCTGAACATTTGCTATTGGAAATTATCATGAAAGGTTATTCCTTTACTTTGAAGTTTTATTAAGGTATAAAATGTTGTGATTTCCAGAGTGTGTGTGTTATAAATGACCTCTGTGGCTACCTGCTCATCTGTTTATCTTGGTAGATAAGACTTCAGGAGTGGTGGGTCAAACTGCTTCCAGCTTGCAATGGTTAGAGGGTTGCTGAGTACAGTACATTTTTTTTCAGTACTTTGGGAAATCCCGGCCAGTTTTTGATGAGTGTTTCTGAAATTTACTGAAAGATTAGAAAATGTACTTTTTTATACCTGGTAATATTACAAATTATACTAAAACTGCCTCTTGGAAAGGTTTGACCTCTTTTTGGTTTGCTGCTGAACTTTGGACAGTGTTCTGCAGGTGGTCTGTCTCATTTCTTCTCCACCTGCAGCTGTTGGGAAAGTCCATACAGAAACATAGGAGATAGAATGGTCAGAAATGCAGAGAAAGGGTAGCCAGATGTTTAAGATAAGGGATTGGGATCCTGGGCAGTTTACATCTTCCTTCATCAGATTTAAACTGCTTTTAGAAAGCAGCCTGGGAGTGTTGAGGGGCATAATCTGTTCATTAACGAGCTTGCCACTCATGGCGGGGTGAGGGGAAATTACAGGGATATAAAATCAGAGAAATTTGGATTTGGAGACCTCTAGGATATGTCACAAAAACCATTGAAGTAAAATCAAGGGCAGTGACTGTAGGGAGGTGAAATCAGACAAGCTGTTTAGCAGACATGAAAATGTCATTATTTCATATTTAATAATAAAATTGCACAAAGTTTAGTTCCTTGTAAGCTCTGTTTTGGTTTGTTTTTTTTCTCACCCTCCTACCTCAAAGTTTTTTGGATCCTTATGCTTTTTCTGGGACTCAAAAGTGGAAATCCTGAGTCAGGAAGAGGAGACTTTTTACTTGCCCCACTTCTTTCTCATCAGCTGTTCTGTGAGATGATTTCTTAAGTGCTGGAAGAGATGGGCATGGTCATTACTGTAGCCTTTTATTGTTTGAGACAACTTTTTGGGACTCACTCCATTATGGCTCTTGCTGAATCATAATGAAAAACAGTGGATGATTTTAGCATCATTTGTTGGAAATTATTTGAGTGATATTCATATTACCCAAAAATTTGTGAGCTACTAATTTATTGTAGAAAAAAAACCTAAAAAATTAAGAAATAGTCCAAACAGCTGCAGGTCTGCATGTTTCCCTGCTGGACCAACAGGCAAGCTTTTATAACAACTTGCAAAAACTTTAGGTACCCAGCTGAGATAGCACATAAATGTCTTTCGTAAATGGGTGACATCTGAGAAAAATCTGTTGTGACTGGAAAATGTTTGTCTAAAGTAGACTGTTGAAAGACATGAGGATGTGACTTCTGAGGGATAGCACAGTGGAGGCCTTAATCTTGACTGCATGCCTTTTTACTAGGCACTCTTGCTATATCTGTGTATTTTCCAGGTACAGCTTGGTGGTTCAGGAACTGTGCAGCTTGTAACAAAGATGTTTTTGGATCTGAGGTGATGTTTAGGTTAATCTTTGAACTCTGTCATGTCCTCATTACCATGGGAAATACACATTAGGCAATGCGCATTAGGAAATGAAGGACCAGCTGATAGAGAGTATTTTTATTACTTTTGAGAAGTTGTGTGAGATTAATTTCAGGATTGAAATGCTGCACATCCCATCCAAACAGAAGAATTCTCAGTTCATTATCTTCCTTTCAGTTATAATGATGGAAACTAGTAGGGAATTGTCCATATTAGATTGTTCTTAGTAATTAACCAGTATGCTTTTAATATAAAATGCACAATATTTTGCCTCAGACCTGAAGCTCATGACTAAGCAAAAGTTGTTTTTTTCCATGGACAGCACTGTCTTTTTCAAGTCAGAACTATGATTCAACTAGTTTGGTCACCGTAACTGGCCGTACAGATTCTTGTCTGATAAGCAGTAAAAGTGTAACACATTGCTTTGAGTACTAAGGTCTTCATGTGTTGTTTTCAACCACAGTACTCAGGGAGTCTTTATATCAAGTATTACTTGATGCTGTGCAGTGCCAAGTACATGAAGCAGGAAAGCTGTGTGGAGATTTACAGGTGAATAAAGGGTAGGAGTAACAGGTGAATACAGGCATAGGAATGGCCAGTCTGGTAGGCAGGAATTTCACTGTCACTAGTGTGACTGCTGTATGATAAACAGGCATTCAGATGTGAAGGCATACATGTATAGAGGAGGGTGATGAAGAGTTTTGTTCTTACAGGAGACAAAAACTAGCAGGACTGAAAATGAGTAGCAATGGCACACAGAAAGAGTCTATAAACTTTCTGCTCTGATGTGTTGCATGAGAATCTCATATAGGGAATATATGAATCTATTCCTATCTTTCCAGTTAGCTTTTCTGTAATAACTTGCAATCTACTCTGAACTCATCTTTGCTTGGTGCCTACTTAAAAATGCTTATTGATGGACCTTTTCTTCATTTATGTTAGTGGAGTGTTTTCACCTGGCAGTTGGAAAGACTGTCATTACTTCATATTTGCAACAATGTCATTTTGCCTTGTATTTTAAAGAACATGAGTTACAAATCAGAGTGTATTCCACAAGGGGAACTGCCTATATGGGTAAAGGTAACAGTTCGTGCCTGTGTTGTAACTTAACTACAGGATTGTTTTGTTGGGTGAGTCTTGTTTTCAGGTGAGTTTTTATTGTCTGTGAGCAGCTCCTGGTGTAGCATGCCCATGCTCATTAAAACATGGGAAGGGAGTCTTGATGCCAGTATGGCCAAACATGTCTTGCAGCAACATGTGGTGGAATTCCTTGTGCAGCACCAGGGTTTCTGAGATGGCTGCTGTCGATGGCTGAAGTACAGCGCAGGCTGAGGAGTTCCAGAACGTCCTGTGTGCAGAAGGGCTCTGTGTTAAGCTTGAATTCTTAAAATATTTTTGCTTTTCCTGACAGAAATAATAATTTATGAGGTTTCTGGTGAACCAAGCCTGAGGAAATCTGTTCTCTCATAAGAATTTTTCTAAGATTGTTCTTTGTAACTGAGCATTTAATAACAATGCTTATGAATTTTTGTCTTTGCTTAGGCCCAGATTAATGCTTGTTTTTAGAAATTCTGTAATTGAGTTCTGACCCCTCTAAAGTAGGGCCATGTTTGAACCTCTGCGTGCCAACCCAAAGCATTCCTTCTCATTCACACATCCTCAGTTGTAGTAAACCCAAGAGGAGGATGTGAGGATGGGGAGATTCCTTGTGCAGGTCATTAAGCTCTGGGTGGTCTTCTGGCTGTGCTCAAAAGCAAAATCACTATTTGTTGTGCTTGTAGTAATAATTCCAGTGGTTACTTTCAGAGAAGTTTGAACAGGAACAGCAGGTCTCAAAACACGCTGTAAAAAAATTTCATTCTTAGATTTATTTACTAGATTTGCCAGAGCAGATTCTGGTGTATGTGAGAGAGCTTATAATCTGAGTAAATCCCCTGTGCCACTGTTGATACTCACAGTGTGGTGTCACTTCAAGTAAACCAGGGCAGTTTAGTTCAGTTATTCTAATTTCTCATTCAGAGAGAGAATGCAAATGGGTATTGAATAACTCTCACCCTAAGGAATAAATGATTGTGCAGAATTATACTGCAGCAGAATAGATTTCTGTTGTGCAGCTCACACGTTCTGCAAGCTTGAAAATGCTTCCCAGAGTGAGCTGCTGTGAGAATTCAGCTCAGAAGTTCAAGATAATAGCAGTGCAGGTTATATTCTAAGTTTGCACATTTGTGGGGTTTTGACTGTTTGGGCTCAGGCTTAAGTAGGAGTCTTTCTTAGAGTCAAGATCTTGCTGCAGTTCAAATCAGATAAAGTTGCAGGCAGAACTAATGATCAAACCCAAGTATTATTTTCCTGTTAAAAATTATTACATTTTATTTTCTGCTTATATTTCTGCTTTAGATACTTTGGCTGCAGTTTTTTTAATTTCTTTTCAGCCTGAAGGAAATTTATTTTCTTAGCCTATGAACTTGTTGTTGTTGTTCATCTTCTTCTTCTTCTTGAGATTTAACACAGCACAGTGTATGCATGTGCTGTTTGTTTGGGGTTTTTGGAGCTCAGTTTACATGGACTTGCTTGGGGATGAGAACTGGAATAGAAGTAGACATTCAGAGCAAAATGCAGGCTGACAGGGAAGGTAATTGTCAGATGTATGTGAGAATGTGTTCTGGCAGTCACGCTTTTTAACTTCTTCGTCATGACAAAAGCTTTGCTGTGTCTCAAGGTCTTAAATGTTTGTATTGAGCAAAACAGAGGAACCTGGGGAGACAGTTCAGATTAATTAGGCACGTTAGAATTGTTTTCTCAGTGCTTAAAGTTGTTGCATGAGAGATATTTATGTTAGAAATTCCTCCCCTGACAGGTACAAATAAACATTTATTGTAGGTGATGGTAAAGAGAGATGCCCCTGCAAGCTCTGGCATTTCATCTTATACACAGAGCAAAGGCGTGGGGGTCCAGTGTGCTGGTTGTAAACCCTAGGTCTGAAAAATGTTCCTTTGTTAAAACTGTGGAGTTCCTGTCTTCTGGACACAGCTCTTGGGGAATCTCCACAGGGCTGTAGGTGTGTTTGCTGCTTTGCAGATGCACAAGCTGGAGTGTACTCAAGCTCGTGAACAGTGGAATGAAATGCTGTCTTTTGTCTGATTTCAAGGCATATCTTTTAATGCCATTACTTACCAATAAGCACTATGGACTTTGGTCTGCTTGAGCATAAGGCTCTGAAAAGCTCTGGCAGGTATCCTGCTTCAGAATGGGCAGAGAGAATTGATCCCACACCTCAGTGTTAGTGCTGTCTGCCACAGCTCCAGTGTTGAGTTTGACAGGTCTCAGCTGAAGATACTGTCTTGTCATTTACCAAGAGCAAATTTTGTAGCTCCAGTTTTTTGTGATGGTAAAGAATAAAAACAGGGAGATTTCTAACTTGATCATACAGCTGCTGCTACCACGAGGCTTTCATTGACCAATTCCTTTAAAAACATCCAGGAGAAAGTTCCAGCCTGGATCTTGCAAGGGTCAGCTGCTTGTTCTATGTGACAGAACTAAGCTTTGTTGGAGCTTAGTTTGGAGCTTTGTTTGGTGGTTTTATTAGGACTTGGCCAAGAACTTCAGTTCATCTTGTCCTGGTGCAGATTTTAGAGTATGTCTTCAAAGCAGAATTAGCTCAGGAAGTATGTCCCCACTACAGAGCCCTACTTTGTGCAAATCTTTAGCTAATGCTGTGATAGCCTAGCAAGTAGGCAAGTTTTTTTGTTTTTTTTTTAATTTATATGAATTCTTTTCAACTGGACTATGAGTCCATCAGAGCAAGTATCAGCACTAGAGTAACCACAGTGCCTGCTTTGGTCTGCCTTATTTCAGCCCATGATAACAAGGTATTTTAGTAATTGCTGCCTCTCAGACCTTTTGAAATAGGTTGTCACACCCTTCTGGCAAAGAAAACCCAATTCCAACATATAAAAGAGAAGAGGAAAAAAAGCAACATGAGAATTTTTCACTCGTTGCCTTACTGAAGGAGTCACATTGTGTAGCATTACACTCTGTTGTTTATATAGCCTGCTTTGTTTTCATTTGGAAATGTTCAAAGGGGACTTCAGGGTTGTAGTGAGATGTGCATGAACAGCTGACTGGGAGTTCAAAAGCATTTGTGTAGATTGAAAGCTGGTTTATTTTCCACGTGCCAAGAATCAGTTTTGTTTTATTTAGATGAAACTAGATTATGGCATTGAAAACCCAACTGTATTAACATTCTTACATAAAGCAAGTTGGGAAGTGATGCTACAGTTCAACTAATTGTTAATTATACAAATGCTCTTGCTGCATATTTTCTTAAGACTTTGGGAATGTTTTGTGATGCAGTAGATTTGGAGAGTTTTTATTCTGAGGGGAAAATAGAGTAGTAAATGAGTTAGGAATGAAGATACTAAACAAGACATTTTCTTCACTTGGAAGCATGCTTAAAATTGATTAAATATTTGCTTTCAAGCATTTAATCTTCATCTTTGAGGCATGAACATGCTACCTCTGTCTTTCTCCTTTGGGCTTGTTGTAAAACTATTCAGGCCTTTGTGGTGCCTTACATAATGGATAATTCTATGGAGGATCGGCATCCCTCTTTTGTTAAAGTCCTGCTTTTGTCCTGTTGTTCACTTGACATAACCAGAAAGAAGGGCTAATGGTTGCTGAATAGTAGCTTGTGATGAATTTGAGGATTGAGGTTTTCAAACCCTGAGCCTGCAACTGTCATTGCTGATAATAATTAACTCCTTCTGTGCCGTTTAAAAACCAAAACAAAATAAGAAGAAAAGAAATCCCTGTTCTGCACATCTGAGAAAAAAGGGAATTCTGTTGAATTTGTTGTTGAAATAAAAAAAATTTAGATTGCATTGTAAAATATATGGGATTTAAGTATTTCAGATTTAAGTTCCCATTTAAGTATTTCAGATTCAACTCCCTTGAATTTCACTGTTCAAATAGTGATTTATCAAAGATCTGGAATTAAAAAAGAAAGAACTGGGAGATTTTTGTGATTATTTTTTTAAACTATTCTCTGCTCTGCAAAGGCAAAGATGTACAACTGCAATACAGTTAAAAAGGAGAAAACAATAGTTACCCTCTCCTTGCATTCCAGAACAGACTACCTGTGTTTGTACTATTGTAGTAATACAGATGATTCCCATGTGAATATTTTCAGGTCTGCCTAGGGACCTACCTTATCTGTAGCTCTTTAATTCCAGGTGATCGATTGCCCTTGCTAAGATGATTTTAGGTTTACTGGGTGTAGCACTTGAAGTGAGTTGCTGCAAGAGTGGGAAGTGGTTAGGAGGCACTACCCTTGGGAAGAGGGGAATTGTTGGATGGGAGTAGCCATTAATGAGAGCATCTGTGAAGGCACAAAAGCAAACCCTAAACCGAAACCCAGTGCAAACATCTTGAGGAACAGCTGTAGAGTTTTTCTTTTTTTTTGAGCAGGGCCCTGGGAAATTCCTTTTGGAAAGGAAAGCGTTAAGACTTGTTGTCGAATTTTTGTGAGGGCATTGTTTTATAAGGAACTGCAGAAATCACATGTAGCATTTCTGCTTTGATTACCTATTAAAAACACATAGCTTGTTTGGCAGAGTTTTTGCACTCAGATAACTTCTGATGGTGTGATAGGACGTGTTTTATTTACAGTAATGGACCCACATTCTTCATTTCTCTTTTCTCCTGCAGTCAAATTCCATATGCTGTTCTATCGCAAAGATTGATTCCCACAGGCTTCAGCTTAAATCAGCAGTGGTATCACATTCCTAGATGCATGACAGAGAAGAGGCATAGATAGATGTCTGTGGTGATCATACATTCACTGCAGGTTTTGCATCCAGTAGGCAGATCTTGTCCACAGAGGATGCTGAGCAGGGGAGCAGGGGAGTGGGGAAAGCTTACCTGGGGTGCCCATGTTAACTTTATTTTCAAAAACCCTGCAGAACTAAAGGAGTGTTTTCAATGTCCCTAATTCAACTTTGGTAGGACAATTTTTTGCTTGCCTGCTAGACACTGAGCCATGTTGTTCCTCAGAAATATTTTGCTGCTAAGGCACAAACACTGAAATAAATCCTTTCTCAGTACGTTGAGCAGCTTTCCATATTTTCCTGCGGTAGGGATGCAAGCGGAGCTTCCAGCTGCTGTTTGGAAGTGTAGCCACAGGATGGGGCTGTTGCACTGCCCACACGGGATCTGTCACCTCCGGGAACCAAGCGCTGCTTTCAGTGCTAACCTGGAACTGTGCTCCTGGCCCTTTTCTTTATTATTCACCACTCCATGTAGTGGGCCTCGAGTTTATCCACTTCCAAGAGCTAGGAAATTTGGAGTAAGGTGTTGTTGGCTTGCTAAGAGTAGATCAACTTTGTTTCTTTTAGAGGCAGCTTTGTACCATATGACAAGCCCAGGTAGTGAGGTAATAATTCACATAAAGGTGATTTGGTTCACGTATCACTGAATATGTTAAATATTAAATTTGGGGGGGGAGGGGGTTAAGCCTTTATTAAATCCATATTTGTGTTTTAGAAATGTGCCAAGAAGTGTTCTAATGAAGCAGCACCTGGGGGTTAATAAATGATATCATGAATCCATTCTGATTGCCAAGAAAGATTTTAATAAAGGAAGCTATGCCCAGGGTTGACTGTTTCATCCATGAGGAATAATTGTTTTGTTTCCATACTTCTTTTATTGGTTGGTTAAAACAAGTTTGCATGTTAGCATCAAGTCATTTTTGGTTGTTCTGGGTGTTTCTGTAGCATTTGCACAAAGAGCTAGCCCTCCATCTCCTGGTTGTAGGAGGTGTTATTTTGATTGCATGGAGACCTTCCATCTTTTACTGCCTTTCACATTTATCTCATTCCTCTGTTCTTTCTTCTCTTCCTCTCAAACATTCAGGGTGAAGTGAAGTCTGAAGAGGGGCCAGAATGGAATATACTGCGTGATGACTTCATGATGGGAGCATCTATGAAGGACTGGGACAAGGAAAGCGATGGAGAAGGCAACAGTGAAGAAGGAGGTGGTCTGAAACAAGAAGATGACAGTGACTGAATGAAACCAAAAACCATTCAAGATAATGTTTTATCTTGTTAAGTTTCCTTGTATAAAAAGTCAGCATTCTGTGAATGTACAACACTTGGAGGATAACTCTTTTAAAAGAAAAAAAAAAAGACTTACACAACCTCGGAGTGTTTTCTCCTCCATGTCAAACTTTTATTTAATATAGCTCCATTTGCTATACTGAAATCCTGAAATATTTTCCAAAACAAGTATAATTTTCAACATATTTCCAAAACATTTTGTACAGTCAAAATAGTGGCACTTGCCCAATGAAAGATAGATTTTGCCAAGGTCATTAAAAGTTTATACATTAGTCATGGCAATTGATGTATTAGTGTGCCTGCATTTCCAAATCACTGCTGCACTTTGAAACGTTGTTGCAATTTGCAATAGAAATGGCTTACAATAAACACAGAAATGCCGTCACCTTGTAAAGTTATCGGACTCCTATAGAGTCTTTACTACTTTGGCCAGAAAAGGTTCTGTACATAATAAAGGAAAGTAACCATTAATGTGATAGTTCTGGTCTTGGAGCATTAGTTTGATTGGAGACAACTCTGGAAACAGAATTGTAAAGAGAGAGACTTGACCATACTGATAGGGTTTAGTATATACATATGGTTTTTCCATGGCAAGTCTGAGATTGTATAAGCTAAGAGTCTGGTAGGAGAGGAAAGGACATTCATTGCCATTGGTTTCATTGGAGAGGGAGAGTTTTACCACAGAAAATTGTGTTCAGTGTTGTTTGATTTGCAGTTGTGGTGTTCTGGCCTTTTTCAGTGAGGAGCCAGCACTCTGAGATTCATCCCATGGGTTTAGTCAGCTCTAATGCTAATTCCTCAGGTCTGAAAAGGGTCAAACCGGAGCCCTTCCTCTTAGGTGTGGACCATGACAGTAACAAATTTGGAAGTCATCTCTCAGGGTAACACAATTGCCTTTGTTTAAGCTATAGCAATTTCTCCTCAGTAGTTGCTGGTTGCTGAGGTGCAGAAGCTAACACACATAATAGAATACAGTTTTTGTAAGCACATGCATACAGAAGGAATTGTGTGGTGATAAGGGTGTTCTAAATGAGAGGCTGGGGTTGAATTCTGCTGCCTTTGCTATTCCAGACTGACTGTGATGCTGTGTCATTTGTTTAACTTTGCTATCACATTTCCTCATTTGCTATGTGAAGAAAAAGCCTTGGGGCCTATTAATTGATAGTTAAAATACATGGTACTGTTCTGTCCATTTCTACAGATGCCTTACAGACAAACCTTTCTTTGTACCTGCTTGTAGGCAAGATACGATTAGGATTTAGATTTTCTTAACAAAGGCATTTGTTTGAACTTTGTGTGTATGCAGGATGAAAAATATGGGTACAAAATGGCAGAGAAGCCCATCCCAACAACTGGCAATCATTGTTTTATCCCTTGCCTATTCATCTGGTATATGCTGTAGTGTAATTATTCCAGGAGAACTCAAAGCTAACAGCAGAAATGTTTAGATTTTCAAGCTTTTTTGAGTATTAAACATAGATATCTGAGAAGACATTAGTTTGTGGCCTGATATTTATTATCACAAATGAAGACATACACCCAAAATACCAAGTGGCAAAACCACAGAAGTTTGACATGTGGTTATCCTGGCTTCTGAAGGCTCAGCATCTGTACAGCTGTGCAGTGAGAGTCACCATCTCATCAGTGCAGTGCAAGAACGTGCTGCAGTGGGGTTTGAAGCATGCATATGCTTCATGAACCAGCATAGCATTCTAACCTGGAACTGCTTTCTCTCCACTGAGTTCAGCTGCTTTCTGTGGAAAAATTACATCAGCACCCTTAAGTCTACAGTTGTTCTCTAGTTTCATATCAGCAGGTTTCTTTCCATAATCAAACTTCTGGAAAATAATCTAAGCTTTCCTTAGGAACTGTGACATCCTGAGGTGATTATTAAAAATTTCAGAATGCTTTCCAAATGCTTTTAGAATACTTGGGTGTTTATTTTTGCATTTTTGGAGTAATGTTTTGATTAAAGCACTGAAGTGTCCCTTGTGTGTTTAAGAAAAATGTAGAATCTGTCAATAGTGCTAAAGGCATTTTGAGCTTCCATTTCATTTAGAGTGCATAGCCTATATGTGGAGAGCATTTCTTGCCTTTTTAGAAGCATAATACTTATATTTTTATGTATATTGAGTAGTTACTTAAATGTTATACTGCACCTTGTCTTTGCTGTGTCCTTTTTTTTGTGCTATATGCTGAGAAGCTCCGGGAATTGCTAAAATTGCTAACTACATGTTTTAATTTTAGGCTGCTTTATTTCACAAGTTTTGTTTTTGTTGACTAGCAGTTCAAAAGATCTTGTTTGGCCCAGGCACCTTCCAGTCTCTTCTCTGGGTTGCCCTACCCCCTTCTTCAGTAATGTTCTTCCTCTTCAACAGCTACCAAGAACAACCTTCAGCAGCTTTTCCCAGCAGTCAGAGTGCTCGCTCTGTTTTTCCTGCTCCCATGAATATCTCTGCTCAAGCAAAGCTGTACTGCTGCCCTTCATTCCAGAGAGCATGAATCATCTCAACTTTGTATATTTCTGTACCTATCTATATAAAGCGAATAAGGATGGGGTGGTTCCAGTTTTGTTAGGCTTCAGGCCAATTCCAGAGTATGTAAAGTTTAATATTCTATGGATTGCACGCAAAGCAAGGGTTTTGTTTAATAAGAGAAGGCACAGGGTCAGTTCTTCCCCATGTCTCTTGTCCCCTGGTCTAATTTCTCTTCACACTAATTGTGCTAACTTTTTTTCAGCAAGGAAAGCATGAGTTGGCCTATGGAAAAAAATAACTGTCTTGTCCCTGCTTTTCTTCAGTCTCCTGTTAGGGAAACACTTGGAGAGTGGTGATGGAATATCCTTGTTGTGCCTGATGCCACGGTACTACAGCATCTTCTCTGCTAAAACCTGGAGGGAAGAGCTCCACTTCTGCAGCTGAGGCAGGTTCTCCTGGGTTCACAAGCTGAGCAGAACAAATGAGCTGGAAGCTGCTTCCTAGTGAAGATAGGGCTTTTTTGTCTGATTTGTTTTAAAGAGAGAAATTAATTGTTTGGAGGCCATAGAAGTTTCTTGACTATCTGATGCTTCCAGAAGAAGGTGGTCTGTAGAGCTGCATCTGTTCAGAGCTGGCTCAGTAGCGGTCTCTGGGGAGGAAGGCAGAAGTCATCTGGCACAAAACACTCTGCACAACTGAAAATGACAAGCTTCTCATTCTTATGAAATGAGTCCTGGCACAGTTAATATACACACAGAGCAGTCATCAGTGTTGTTCACTTCCAATCCCTGCAAATTGCTCAATGATTTCTTCAAGACTTGCTGAGGTAAGGAGTGAGAGGGCCAGGAGAAGGCTTGAGGTAGTGGAGACTCAGGATCATGTTACACAGATTGGGTCCTTGTGCTAAATAAGATGTTAAACTCGGGAGTCTAAGACCTCAGTCACTGGAGACTGAACAAGTTCTTGATTAACAGATGGTGGAAGACTATACATTTCATTTACTGCTGTTCTGAAGCAGTGGCTTCTAACCTCTTGCAGCATGTAAACCTCCAGTGTTTCACCTCTGTAAGTGATCTAACAGATAAGAGCTTTTTCTTAATCATTCTTCTTCAGACTTTTAGCAATGGCTGCTGCTTCTTAGACACAGAATTGTTTTCAAATGCATCTTTCCAATTGCTTTTCTGTCTTAAGGGACATGTTAAAAATGAAACTCCAGTCAAACTGAATACCTTCAGCATGAAAGATCCTTGTGTTTGTGTAATGCACCATCCCTTGAGCATTACTACTTATTTTTGTTAAATCCATGTGTTAAAACTGTTGGATACAAAATTGTTAAATGGATTGGGGTACTTTAATCAAGCTTTTGGATGTGAACTCACGAGCACAAGCAGTTTCCAAGAGGTACTTTGGAAGGTTATTTTAGGAATACTCGTAAAAAGCATTTCTTCACAGTGCCACAGTTAATTCAATAGCCCATTCTGTCATGCCAGTGCGTGAACTTTTGGAGCATCATTTTACGACATTTTCTTAGTGTTTCTTCACTGTTTTCAGTAAATGTGGTGGTGTTCATTGTGAATTGTTAACCAGGATCAGACTTGCATTGAGGTTTTCATACCAGTAGGATTTCTTACAGACATAGTGTTCTCAGAAGTAGCTGAATAATTAATAGAAAGTGTTCACTTACAGGATAAACTGGTTACACTTCTTACCAGAAACTTCATGTCATAATTAAGAAATGGTTAAATATAAAACTTGCTAATGGTATGTTAATAGTTCTTTAAGTCATGTGTTATAGGCGTGTGTGATCATATGTAGAAGTTAACAGGGTTTTTTGCCATAGTTTTAAAATCTGTCATACTTAAAGATTCCACTAGCCATTTATGAGCCCTTATAAAGTGCATTATGAATATAATAATGGAGATTGTGACTTAAGGCCCATGGCTATTCAATCACTCTCTTGCTTTGAACTTTGCTTTTCTATCCTGATAAAGGAGGACATTCTTATCTTGTTCAGAACAGGAAAGCTTAAAAGTGTTGCTTGGTTCAAGCAACAAGATAGTGAAAAGCTTTCCTGATTATGTGGATTTTGCATTGAGTTTCAGGCTGAGTACAGTTTATCACAAAGAGGATTTTCTTTGGTTTTTAAGTGATCCATATATTGCAAGTTTTGTGGGCAGTGAAGCAGCCTTTTACTTAGGGTGCCCTATGTCCAGGGACAAGAACTGGCCTGTGTCCATTTAGGAAGGGTGCCTGAGGTCAGGCAGCTGAATGAAAACTGTCACTGGAGAGCCGAGTCCCTGAGCTGCTGGTAATTGAGCCTTTGGCATACCTGCCCATAGCACCTTCCAGTCACACATCACTGCTGGGAAGTGAAGGGCAGTCAACACACATTGTCAGTCTTTCCACCACAAGGTACTCTGCATCCACACTTACAAGCCCAATGAGTTTCAAAAGAGGTTCACATTGCACTGTAGTGCAATATTGCTGCAATACTGTAGTTTTGTACAAAAGGTAACAAGAGTGTGGTTTTGTATATGGTGATTTTTTTAGATTTGACAGTACCTTCTGAAATTTGGTACATCCTTATGAAAGAAATACTCATGAATTAAGAAAAGACTTCGTAGAATTCTGAAGTGTCTCTTCATGATTAAAAGAAAAGGACTTAAGATTTTTCAGAACCTTCAGACAAGAACTTCAATTTAAGGATGCATTACTCAATCAAAGCAATGTATTAGACCCAAATATAAATATACTTCCAGTAAGAACATTGATCAAATTGGGAGGATGATATATTGGTATTCTTGTGGATTGTGTTAGAAAGGGACCAGTCAGGCCTTGCAAGATGTTGAACATCTTTCTGATGTTATAGCACTGCAACCAGCAGGTCAGAACAGGATTGCCAGTGCCACTGTTGTTCTCTCCATCTGCTGTGTTTTGCCTTTTTTTTTTGGTTTTTAAACTGTTGGAGTGTTCTTTTATTTTAAATTTTTGTGTCATTGCCTAAAATTGAAGTGGAATACATTTTATGTGAAGAAGATAGTTCAAGTAAGAAGGGAAATGTTTGTCTTTCTATGTCAATACTGTGCCTCCCAGACACAGGCCATTGTCTTTGATTCTCATTCACTTCAGTTGCTGGTGAAGCACATTGCTGGACTATGTCTCATGATGAATTAATTGCTTTTGATTTCATAGGACTGCAGTGATGAGCTTGTGGACTCAGGTCCTTTATGTGAGACACTACTGGGTCTGATGCACATTTGCAGCAAATTTGTAGGCATTTTTACACTCTGATTAAATTGTTGATAAACTGGATGTTCAAATGACACTGGAATTTGTGAGAGGAGGCATTTCAGCTGTCAGTCTGTATCCATGATGGGGAAGTTTAGAGACTGGTACACAGAGCCCAGCCAAAACCAGGGGAGTAGGTTAATTGCAATCCCATCTAAAAGATAATTGATTTAGGAGAAGCAAATATTGAACATCTTTGCCACTATGCAGAGGTGGCCTGTTCAAGATCCAATTCTAAAATAATCTGGATATAGATCAAAATTACTAATACAGGAATAGATCTTTCTGTTCTAATTCTAGATGGAGTCCCTAGGCTCAAACTATCTATATGGGAGGATGTAGTTTGATCAGCCATTCAGGAATACTGCTTTTATTGATTTCAGTAGCCAGGCACAGAAAATGGCTTTTAAAATGTGTAAGGCTGAGAGACAAAGACCTCTGCACTAATCTGGTGAGTGTAGCACAAAAGCTTGGTACTGCATGAGGTCTGGTTTGGTTGTGGATTTGGTTTTGTTTCATGAGGTAACATGAAACAATGCATTGATTTCTGTAAGCTTTCTAGGATGTTCTTGAACACATGTCACTTAAAAACCGTTAGGAAAAATATTTCTGAAGCTGTGTTAGCTTATTAGAGCTTTTAATTTGTGCAGACTGCATAGGCAGCTTGTGAAGAAGTCAGGATGCCAGACCCAGAGCTATTTGCTTTTTGTAACTGCAGAATATGATTTAAATATGGCATTACTGGCTGGCCCATTTTTGAAATTGCTGCCAATTAATCTTGTTATACACATAATTTTCTTAAAACTTCAACAGCACAATCTGGGTGCACATTCTAACTTGAGTTACATGGTTTTAATTTGTTGAATAAACTCCAGCGGATGCTCTGTTAGGAATCCAATATTTACAGATATCATTTGTGTGTTACTTAATGAGGTATAACCCAAATCATCACCATGCAGTTCAGAAATAGAAGGCAACAGCTGTAATACTGAGAAGGAGATGCAGGTCACGAGTTCAAACCTTGAGATTAAAGGGATGACTTTTACCCTACTGTCTTTACTTTGTCATGCTTGCTATAAGTAGATGTCATGGCCCTCTGGTTTATACACCACTGAGCTTATATTTCTCTGTCTTATTTTAATTATTTTTATTTTTAGTTAGTGAATCTGATCATTTTCCTCTGCTGATATTTAAGTCTTACTGACTTAAGTGGAAACAGGATTTCCTGTGGTGATTAAAACCACAGGTGCTAGGATTAAGGAAGGCATTTTTTTCAGTGGCATATAGACTAAAACTGGAATGATACATAGAAGATTAGTGTGGCATCCTCAAGGCTGACAAACAGATCTGGGAAAGCACATGAGGGGATCAAACTCTGGGAGGTGTAACCATGGGGAAACTTCTCTGGCAAAGTTTTTATGAAGATTTGAATCTTAACTGATTCAAAGCTGGAAATCTGCTGTTGGAAGCAAAAACCTCTTTGGATGCAGCACTGATGTGTGCAGCCTTTATGGGAAATATGTATGTTTTTAGGATACAGGGTTTAGGCTACTGATGCTTCTGTAAACCCCTAATGTCTGGCTGTACTCTGTGGAGACAAGGTGCAACTTTATTGAAGAGAAGCTATTTTAGGAGTTGTAAAATCCCAGCCATGTAAAATGTGAAGAATAATGTAGCATTGAAATACAGACTAATGGTGATGTTCTGTTCCCTTTTTCCTCTTATCCATAAGCATTTTTTCCCCTTTCCTTCAGATTTTAGTCATTCTGGCTTGAGGTGTCCTGTCTAAAGTTCCAGTGTTGTTGTTTTGGATTTTTTTTGGTAACAGTTTTATGAGGGTTAATTGCATTCTAGATATCTTTTATTATTTTATTAATCTAGATATCTTTTATTTTATTATTTATGTACAGACTATACACTTCTGTATGGGCATTACAGCTTTGTGGTTTTACTTGATGGTGGGAGATGATGCCATTCCATAAGTTCTCAGAGATGACATCTGAATGGCTTTTTGGATCCGATCCTGCTGACCACTCCCGTGACTTTCCACTGAAACTATTAAATCTATTTGTAGGAATGAGAACTTTTTAGTGCATGTAGTATGTATGAATACATATATTTATAAATACACAAAAATGTGTGTCTAAAGATAAATAAAAATAAAAGTTCTTATTTTTGTTACATATTTTATATTTGTTTTATATATATTTAAAAGAAGTTCTGGTTCACACAAATAAATTATCTCTTTCTATAAATATCGGAAATATACCTTTGATTTGCAAGTTGACAAGTAGTTGCATATGTATATATGGGTAGCAGTCTTGCATGTCAAACAGCATGTTCTATAAAATAGCCTTTATCTTCTGGAACATGAGTGCTGCAGAAATGGGCTGTGGTTGTGTGAAATGCAATCCTGGGGCAGTGGGGCTGCTTGTGTTAGTAAGGTCAGCAGGGTTTGCTCTCAAATTCATCCAGGCGTTGCAGCACACACTAATGAAATGTGCAGCACAGAGGTATGGACTTCTACTTCACTAAGGATAATAAACAGTAAAATCTAAGGTTTTATTATAGTATATATTACAATTTTCCATTATTTGTCATCTCCTCTTTGCCTCACCTTTATTAGGTGCCACCTTGGCTCTCTAAGTTGAACCTTTATACGTGTATTTTTATAAAAAGGAGAATTCAAAAGTTTTTTTTCCTAATAACCCTGCATCAGAATGACTGAGATTCTACACAACCACAGTTATGGCTGCAGATTTCTGTGCGTTCCACAAAGAATTAATTGTGCAATCATCCTACACTCGTCATCAGTGTGAGAATTTACAAAAGTCACCTCTTAACTTTTAAAAGTTATTCCTCTTCCAACAATGTTCTTTAGTTTATGAAATGTGACCAGCCACCTTACTTAATGACCTGGTCGTCAGCAGTTTTAGAAAGATTATTGCCTTTGTATTTTGCACAGTGCATTTGCGTATAACCAAAACAATCTAAAAAGAAACCACAAATTGTAAAATTCTGACCACGTAATTTTTAACTTAATAGGAAACATGAAACCTTTACATCTAGTGAAGTAACTTTCCAGGTGTCCCTGTTTTTCTAATAAACAGTTAGTGTTTATTAAAAAAAAATGAATATGTAAAAAAGACAGTATTGTATTGAATTAAAAGTGCCAAAACAGATAAGTTCTGTTCTTTCCCCATATGCACTCTAAGGGCCCATTCCCACTTTTTGACTTACAAAGCTTCCACTGACAGCAGCCCCACAGGACAAGGCCATTTCAGAGAAGCACAGGTATGAGATAAATGTAAGCTGAGTTAACCTTCAGTCTCCAATAATCCCAGCAGCTTTTGAAACTGACAGGTAGTCATCAATAAGAGCTATTGTGGAAGCAATAAAAACTAAAAAGCTTTTCAAGATAAAATACAAAGCCATAATTGCCATAATAGTCATGAAAATTAACAGCAGAATGTAGAAGCAGAATTACATCAGTAAAAGGCCATGTTATAGTTGAAATCTGTGATATAAAACTTTATCCATCTTTGTCGAGTGCCTGCAGTTTGGTTCTGCCATTTTTGACGATTTTTGATTGCCTTTTCTGTGTGTTCCTCATCTTTAGCAAGGTAAAAATGACACCTGTTTGAGTCTAGTATGCAGGACTTCCGTGGCAAAAAAAAGACTCCTTAAAAGTGCAAGGAGGAGATTTCAGAACTAAGACCAGCTCTATCGTGATGTATAGGTTCCAGGCATTTTCCATCTAGATTACATAATGGAAAGTCAATGTTTATGAATGTGGATATGTATTTGAATGATTTGACTAGCAGGTAGGTGTCTCTTCCTGGAGCAAACTGGAGCAGCTCAGGCATGAGTGGTGGGCTTCTGCAGCTGCTGGGGATTTAGCCCAAGTGGCCAGGGCTTTTGGAATGGAGTATGCATGCCTGGGAAGTTCTGCATGGCAAAAACATCACCATGGTGACATCGGGAAATTTTAGGGAATCCAGCTTTGTTGCAGTCAAAAGGCAAAATAGAGACATGTACCTGGGTAAGCCTATGTCACAATAAAAGGGTCAGAAGAGAAGCAAAGGGTTTTTTTCAGATGAGAACAAACTCAAGATTTATCTTTATTATTTTCTTTTTTTTTTTTTTTCCCCTAGATGGTCTAAATGACACAGAGGAATCATTGCCAAATCAGAAGGAATCTCAGAAACTTTCAAAATCTAGTTGGACTGGTTTGCTGTCAGCCTGGCTGGATTTCTGGCAGCTTACAGGGAGGGCTTCTCTAGAGCTTGGATCTCCTGCAGCTCCGTGGGCAGTGTGGCCAGCTGGGCACTGAACACAGGGGGGGTTGATGGCCTCCAGCAGGGCATCCCTAAGGCTTCAGGGTTTAAGACACTGCCAAGTTTGGGTTGGTTGGGTTTTTGTTTTTTCTCCCACCAATAATAAACTTCCAAGGATCAAAATACTTTGTAACCTGATGGGTTGTGTCTGCAGAGGGATCCTGAGAGATAGGGGTAAGTTCCCTGCCTGAGGAGGGTGTCCAGCACTGTCCCAATTGCTGCTCTGAAGCCCTTGAAGTGAGTAACACGCAGAGCCAAGTGCTATAGAGCCGTCGTTGCTGTATAAGGAATTCCTTCATGGTTTCAGCTGCAGCTTTTGGAGGAAATAATTTAATAACCCTTTTCTTTAGAAGTATTTGCAGTTGAGGTACCCCATGTAACAGAGCTGATTCCTCAGCTGGCTAGCAGTGGAGCTGTGAGATGTAACAGCTCGAGGAACTGTCCCCTTGGTTTTCTACAGGTGTGCTGCAGAAGTGAAACCAGCTGAGTCTACATGTTGAGCTTGCTTGTTTATTTGAGTAATTTTGGAAACGTTGCCATTCCTGACACTGCAGCTGTGTTTTTGAGGTCAGTAGGAGCAGGACATTGACATGTACAGCAGTAAAAGAGTGATGTTGTGGCAGAGAGGTTTAATCTGGCCTTGCAGGAATTCATAGATTTTAGTGGAAAGCATTATTAACTCTTGCATCGTGAGGATGCAATCTTGGTTGTGTGTAGGGCTGTACATACCCACATGCTGGTAAAGAATGAAGTTTACTTTTAAGAGTCTGTGTGTGTACACATACCTGTCAAAAATATATTTTCATAGCTCCTCCATCTCTCAGAGAACGTCATCGTTGCTGGTACCCACAGCAGTCCGAGGTTAGCTGGCCGTGCTGGCACAAGATTCCCCTGCAGCAGAGCCTTGCCAAGGCAAACAGCGTGTGGCAGCTCCGTGCTGCTGGGTGCCTCCATCACCCCAGCACACAGCCACAGCTGCTCAGAGGAAGCCGTTTTCCTCACTGGGAAGGAAAAACTTGCATTTAATTTGGGGACTGGCGTTCTCCAGCTTTGGAAAACATTCGCAAATTTTGCAGAAAGAAGATGGTTCCTGAGGTGTGGTCAGCTGGAGGAAGGCTTCAGTGGTGTTTGGCTGGTTTGTGTCTTACATGATTCTCAGTGTGCTTCCAGGTCCCAGTTCTGCTACATCCTTTCTCCTGTGTGTGTTTACCTGTAATACCACTGGCAGTGGCTGAGTTGTTCTTGGGAACACCTATGGCCCTTTGAGTACCTCTTCTACATCTTTCTTCATCTCTGAAAATAGAGGTTCTTCAAAAACAGCCTTGCCCCACTTAGGATGATGTTATTGGAAAGTTCTGGCAAGTAAAAGCTGTGATAATTTAATTCATAAGGGAATGTAAAGCTAAAATCGGCGAGAGTAAAAAAAAAAAAAGGCTTCTTGATCACTTTTTAAAGTTAATGTACAGTGGTGATAAATGAACTGTAAAGCAAAAGCTTTATGGCATTAAGTTGAGGGATGCCTAGTGGAGTGATTTCCCTGGGGCAGAGTAGGGTATGGATGAAGCCTGTGATGTTTGTTGTGGCCAAAAGAGGCAGCGGAAAAATTGAATTACAGGCATAGCCAGAGCATTTGGGGCTTGAGAGTTGCTGTCAAGTGCAGATGAGGATGTATTTGCACGCTTCTGACAGGAGAGGAGACCTCGGCGAAGGAGCAAATCCTCCTCGTCTGTCGTCTCTCCCTCTTTGGCCGGTAGTACCGATTACCAAGGTATCCGGGGAACAGCGAGAATTGCCCAAAACACACTTGGAAGTGAAACTGAGGGGCAGTGCCGAGGAGCGTTCTGTGACACGGGAGCGGGCAGAGCTGCCCCGCAGCCTCGAACAGGAACGCGTCTGAGCGGTGTCCAAGAGGCGTGTTATTCCTCCTCTAACGCCAGAGCGCTATTTGGCCCGATTACTTTAATAATAGGTGCAAGAAGCACTAAGGCCTTTATTTTAAAAAGAAGTAAAATAAAAGTCTGGCAGGACTTGCTTTTCCTTCTCGGCTCCAGGCTGCCTCCCCTCTCCTTGCCCCGGGGTGAGGCACCTCGGCACGGCCGGGTTGCGGCGAGTCCCTCGCCGGTGGCGCGGAGGGGAATAAATAGCCGGGCGGCGGCGCGGAGCCCTCCGCTCCCGCAGCCCCTCCACGTCACTTCGCAGCGAGCCGAGCACGTGGGGCGGGGAGATCGTATAAATCTCCCTCTCCCTGCGCGGCCGTGATGTTATCTGCTGGCACCCGTCCCTCCCGCGCAGGGAGAGCCGAGGGGCCGGGGGCGGCAGGCGGGGGGCGCCGGGCGGAGCGCTAGAGCCGCCGGGGCCAGCGCCAGCCCCGCGGGGGAGGCCGGCGGGCGGGGAGAGCGGCGCTGCGCTGCGCTGCGGCCGGCTCC